>JABUQX010130231.1:0-29496 GCA_015478945.1 Trachelipus rathkii
TAAGGGAGTAGAGTACACTTAGGGTTTTAGCTGGATTTGCAAAACAGGCGTATCCATAAAGGAGTTAGATTGCTAATGTCAAGAAGCTTTTAAGGAGCTAGAGATAAGGTCGTTGAAAAAGAGAGGCTAACTACTACTTTGGCACTATGTGGCACTCTGGTAGCTGCCATTGGCACTCATGCACGTCATTGGAGTACAGTTGCACTGCATTGGCACTGCACAATGGCACTGGCATTCTAAATACTCAAGAACACTTAATAGTAGACACTGGTCTCTAGATACTCCTTACGGTATTGGGAACCATCAAAGTTGAAGAATGTCGGTCGGACAAGGGGCTCTAGAAACAATGGAACAATAGATAAGTGACTGTTTGAGAGAAGGTGGATAAAGATGACAGCTTCAACAGATAGGTAGGTCAAATAATGGTGTTCAGAGAAGACGTTGATCTTAAAGATTAAGTATTATCGAGGTGGAGTGAGACGCAGGTCAATGAGTTAAGGTGTCTATTGACATCTTACGATTCCGTATGTAACGACAAAATTACAGTTTTGTTACTGGACTGGGGTGAATTGAAAGGAATAGAGAGGTGGATAATATTTTGCGCAGCAAAGTGTTAAAGAAGAGGATTGACTCAGGAAATGAGAATCAGTGGAAAGATAGCCATATCCTTTGGGTGGTTATTTTATACTCTTACTGGTGTTAAATATTTTGCCTGTGCAGGGGGGTCCGAACGTTTTTTTGTAAGTTTTTGGCCTGTCTGTTAGGAGACTCTTGAAAGAGATCTCTTAAAGGATTAGTCGGACGAGATTTGCAGGTGTGTAAGAAGGCCGCGTTCTGGGTTTTGAAAGTCTTAACCGTAGATAAGAGTAATTGGTTAGGTTGTGAGTGAGGACAGTCTCTCAGTGTGAAGTTATGTTAGACTGTAGATAGCGATTAATGCCGAGTTAAATATTAGGATAGTAGCCATGGGTGTTGGAGTTAGAAGGAAGTATGATTCGCAGAGTGTAGGTAAGAATAGTTGTGAATGGCAATGAATAGTGTGGTTGCTTGTGCGCAAAAATTAAACATGTGTGGTGATGTAAAGGGACTAAGTTGCGTCGCTAGGGTCTACGATGAGGGTATGTGTGTGTGATGTGTTATTATATATGTCATCTGAGCCTATGGTCTCGGAATAAGAAAATACTAGATCTAAAGCTTCCAATTTGTTTCAGTATGGATCAATGCTTAGGGTGCTGTGCAGGTGAGAAACAATTGACAAAAATGAGAGGAACCAAGTATGAAGAACGAGTCTGGTGTGAGTAAGAAAGGGGTAAAAGGGTGAGATGATAAGAGAAGTTCTGAGATTGGTTGGTCAGTGGCACTGGATAAGTGACTTAAGTCGGAAAAATTAGGTGGTTCGGCTCATCCGATGTATAGTGGGCGAGTTGGTGTGTGAAGCGACTGATGGAGACGAGAAAATGTGGATTGTACTCCCAGTACCAAGAAATAAAGCGAAATGTCTGAAGAGAGAGCGGAAGTGGAGTATGGTGTGGAATGCCAACGAGAGAAAAATAATAGGTAGGGCTATAAGGTTAGTGGCAAGGCGGGCGTTTTGTCAGGAGGGGGATATAAGGTTGTGTGACCTGTGCCTCCAAGGAATAAACACCCATAACTCCGCCGATTGTACATTAGCGGGTCCGTCGTCGATCACCATCGCACGATCGAAACTAACTAGGTGATTTTCTGCGTACTCGACTGTTGGATTCTCAACTTAATTAAAAGTTGTCGTACAGGTAGGCGCGGGTAAGGCTGGCTTTCGTTTTGTTCTATTTATGTCATATTCTTGCCATGTATTAAGCATAAACAACATCATTATGGATGCTCGATAACTTACAGGAGTGTATAAGTGTAAGTGTAAGTGCTATGGGTGCACGGTCGAATTCTTGAGGGGAAATAAGAGGAAGTACAAGAAAATGGAGAGGAAGTGATGTATTATAGTTATATGTAAGTGGGTAATGTATATAGATATAGTTAGCTTGACGTGTGCTGTGTTGTGTTAGTGTGTGGTGTGTGGTATGTGGTTAAGTGGTGTTGTGATGTTGTGTGTGTATGATGGTTGTGTCGATTAGGAGTATTGCTCAGTGGTGATTGTGTAAGGTATGGTAGCTACGCTGATTATGTCGCTTTTAAATAAATATTACTAATACTGAACTTAATCACCACTATACTGAAACACGCGGTAATGACACAACGTAGCGCGTGTATATGCTAACACGACACCAACACACATCATCACACACACACACACATCAACACACACCCAACTACACACACACACACACACAGGTATCACACACACACTTACATTTTATAACATTGAACATTTCAAGCTAAGTATCGACAGCTTTTATACATTTAGCGGATCCTAGAATAAAAAATAAGACTACAATTTAAAATGACTTAATACTCCGGGAATTCTTTAAAACTAGAAAAAACGATAAAAATAATTTAGACAAATCTAAGCAATGGGAAAACAGTAACAATTTAAAGGTTGAAATGCGAATACTTATTTTATCCTCGACGCGACTAGCAAAGGTAAAAATATTTTTTTGTTTCCACTTTGCACTTTCCAGGAATAGGCGTTTGTAGTCTACTAATTATCACTTTTGACGTCTTTACCTTGTTTTGACCCATAATATTTCATTACTTCAACCTTTTTCCCAGTTCGCCAAATTATAGCCGATAGGAGTCCAAATGTAAGTTTACTTGACCATAAATATGAGTTTTTTTGTTCTAATATTATGCTTCACTGGAAAACAACGAAATGTTAATTTATTTGTTTTTCATTGTCCTTTTAGAGGGTGGGGTTCGAGCGAGGGAGGGACATAAGGGGGGGACGAAGTCCTCCGCATCAAGTCTCTCGCATGGCCCGTGTTAGGGGATGGTTCCCAATCTACCGTAGGGAAGTGAGGTCCCCCTAGTGATGTTCGTGGAGGAGGTTCAAAGTGTTCTGGTGAGAGAGTGGAGGATGAGGTGCGGCGGCAGGGGAGTGCGCGGAGGCCAGATGGAAGATCCCGAACTGCGAAGTGAGTGCCCTTGAGGGGGTTTAATTTGAGGTGCACTCTTAAGGTGAGTGGCAGGTGTTACACCAGTGCCAATGAGTGGCTCGAGTGAGGGAGGATATGGCACATAGTGCGAGACGGTGAGCGTGTTTTTAGGGGGTTTAAAAAAAAAAAATTCGACCATGTTGGTGGCAACTTGACGGTTCCCGTCGGACGCTAGAGGCTCTTCGTCTTCTCCAAAAAAATGGATGCATTATCATACCAGATTTTTCCAGAACTTTACATTTTTTCAAATTTTCAATAAGCTTTAATTTTTTTTTTTTTATTTCATTTTTTTTTTTTATTTGTAATTTCATGGGATAAAAAATGCTGATTATATAAAATCTTTGATTTATTTTCACACTTTAGCTCTGTTATATTTTTTTGTTAATATACGTGCATTGGTTGCTTACGGTGGAGGTGACCATATAATATATATATAATATGTGTTTACTATAGCTATATATATATATTATTATATATATATATTATATAATATAACTATAATATATATAATATATTTATATAATAATACTATAAATAATAATAAGTAATTTATACATTATACTATATATACTACAACAAGGGACTAATCAGAAGTGAAGTATATCAAAGGATTAATCCATCTAGTAAATATATATATTATAATATATCTATATACTATATATATTTATTTATATATATATATATGCTATATATATATATATACGTATTAGCAGTATCTATATATATATATATTAATAACTAAGAAAATAATCACCTATATAACTTAAATATAATCCCAATTATAATAATATAAGATAATATTAGGTAAAATAATTTTTTAAAGAATTGGTACAGTAATAACTTCAGGCCTTATGATATTAAACAATATATAAGAATATATAACGTTATTAGTAAATAGATAGCGCTTAATAACAAGTTTTTAGTAGCCTAATATTTCTAAACCTATATTATTCGAAAGTAAACAAGAGCTAATTAATTGCTATAAAAATCTGGACCAATTAATAAAGCGCGCATGAAATTAAAAATATCTATACAAAATGTTGTACCTTTCTGGGGAGGGTCACAACAATACCACGAATCCTACTAATCTTCTCAGGGCAAAGGAAAGAATGACGCGGAGAAGATTGGCAAAACATCAAAACTACAGGCGGGGCGTAGATTCTTCGAAAAACCAGTACCGCAAACTTTTAAAGTAATGAAAGAAAAAGATTGGTATGAGTATATCTAAAAATCAGGTGTTCTTTGTGCATGACGGGCGGAGGGTGGGCTGCAATATACTATCATAACGAGTATGTAGTTAAGGAGTGCATTTATCGCCTTCACGTCCACGTATGGCGTATCGCCAGCATTACTTATATATTAATAGATTATTATTGAAGTGTATATATAAGTGAGAGTCGATCAGTAATAAAAAGGTTATACAAGAGATACATTAACATTAGAAATAGACTATATAATGAGTCAAACTTCTCCAATAGTACTCCTTCTCAATATGAAAAATATGGAGTCTTAAGGAGTTAAGGTATATATTATTTATATAAATTTTGGTGAAATTACAAAAATAATAATATATAATAATAGGATATCTATAGATATATATATTTATAGGGACAGTTTAATATATATAGAATAATATAATATAATAACTATATAAGGCATATATATATAAATAGTAGCTGGAATTGTACAACTTTAGTATTAAATTATAATATTATATTTATATTTTAAATAAATTATTATCTTAAGTGGATGCCGGTGGAAAGTAATAAAACAAAACCGATAACCTATATTTACAAAATTTATGCTGAGTCACGAATGAACGAATATTCGGACGGGGGCTCCGTATAATTCACGTGTGGTAGGGCTATACTCGGGGCGCCGGGAATAGTTATTTAAAGTTCGGTCATTCACATTTAGCGTCGACACAATAAAAAAACTTACACCTGTAGTCATACAATAAAAGGTGAGAATTCCTTGGCGATGGGTGACTGTTGTAGCAGAGTATATATATTTCGATGCTGAACTCATAATATTCTGGATTTGCTTATCAATCGTTTTCGTGCTGTCAATACGATCTATTTTTGCATTATCCCTAGGATGACAAACAATCATGGCGGACTTGATACGCGTTAGCTGTAAAGACGTTACCCTTCGCATATATATTCTAAGAGGTGAGAGCCAAGTTTACTGCGGTCGATATTCGAGAAAGAGTGGGAAACGTCAAAGTCATCTACACTGTAATGGATTCCAAATACCGGATGAATTTATCATTCCTCTGAAAATCACAGATGGGAGGTACGTCATGTTCCCACTACACCAGGTGAACTGAACGATCTGTATGAAGATTGTATTGCGACAAAAAAATTTGTCCTGACTGTGGCCCTTCAGGTCAATGAAAAATGATTTTACAGAAAACTATATTTCGATTTGGATGACTATCCAGACATATGCATCAAGAGTAACTTTTATCGTAACAGGAGAACAAGCGCGGAGCTCTCACAAGATCAATGTACTGTGTAAGTTGCATGAAGTGCAGGCCTACTACTTCCTATCGGAAACTATCAGCTTACAGAGCAGTGTGGGTAAAAAACCATCGGTTTTTATTATTGACTACTTCAAACATGTTCACATAAGGTCTTGGGGGCGGTGAGTGCTAAAAACAACCAAGCAAATACAGGTATGCCTCGGTTCAGTAGGTAAATCGATACGTTGATTGGAGAGAGGAGTTATGCAATAAAATACAAGACAGTTTGGCGAGAGGGTATACATTATCATTAATGGAGTGGGTAATACTATTGCCGTTCGTAACAGTCTATGACTTGTCAAAATTGGTGAAACATTTTAGCGCTCCCGTTCCAGCAAGCATGCTATCACAAATATCGGCCTGCTATCTTGCTATTTGGGCGACAATGAGCCAGCGAGTCAGGCTGGGCTATCGAATGAGGTTAATCCAAGCTGAGGGGAACAAAAGGAATTGGCCACGCGAGGAAACTTGAGAGTCTAGTGACCGGAACATCGTTAGGAAACCACTTGTAAAGTAAAATCATTACTTTCCACTAAACATCAATACTGTTTTGAGACAAACAGATTTGTGAGGCCCTCGATCATTGAGTGTGTTTGAATTCTGCTTTCCGCCTAAAAATGATTTCAACGTTCCTGTCTGAGGACGAGACTCGAATAATAGCGCTTGGGATTTGGATTGCCACCACAAAGTTATTTTTGACATTTCCTCCGTTGATGCTTCGTGCCTTTTGGAAAAACATATATGTTTAGAGGTAAAGTAGAGCGTGAGTGAATTTGCTTTTTATATCTGTATCACCAGAATTTCTGGGAGCTATGAAAGCGAGAAATTCTATAACGATGTAGCATGGAATGTAGACACAGTTTTCATCAGGCATGTAAAAAAGAGTATAAAAGTTCACTACCATTAATTTCTCGACTGCATAGAGAAAATTTCCGGGATTTATAACGCTAGGCGTATGTGAGTGATGTGACAGGTGACGCTCTTCCATGAAGGATTCTATCAAGTTTAATGGAAGGATGTTACCGATTAGGCAATAGTGGGATATTTTATGTAACTAAATAGATGGCCGACCCTAATTATTGTTGGAGGCTGTGTGATGAGGCGTATTCCAGATGCTATTGCACTGTAGACTCGTTGCTACGAAAGAGAAAGTTACGGCCTTTAGTTCTGTAAAGGATATGGGTCATTGACTAAGAACTATACGCATACCTTTCTAGTACAATTCATTAGTTGATTTGATTCATCTATAAAGATTATATCTTTAACTTCATATAAGTTCGGTATATATAGTGTTTAATATATACCAATTCTTAATGTTGTTAAATGTCTCATCAGTATCTAACATATTAGTTATTTACGAAAATCATAATATCACATTAATCACCAAGCTAAACATTATTCGCTAAAATACAAATATCATATAATAATTAATAATATATGTATTATTGAATATATATATATAATATTATATATATAGTTGATTAATATATAATATTATATATATATTATAATTATATAGTTTTTTAAATTATAATGATTAATACAGTATAAGTATATAGTATATAATTAATTATTAATAGATATGATACTTTATATGTGATTTTTACCCTATATCTGTGAATAAAATAAGACATTATCTGAAAAAAAGGTAAATATATAAATTTTACAAATTCGTGTTAGCAAACCAAATTCTCAAATAGGGATCGTATTGAGAAGCAACGATTTTCACATTTTTTGGAATCAGGCAATTCAATATAATTGCGGGAATCCCACGTCCAAAGCCTACTGGAACACGAATATTAGCTATGGTTACATCGAATAAAGTGTGATCAAAAGAAAATTTATCAAAATAATAAAAAAAAGGTAATAACTAACTTCTTATGGATTAGCCTACACAATATTTCACAACATAAAAATATTTATGTGAAATATTGATAATTTATTAGTTAAGAAGATAGTTAAACTAAACACATATTTGAAATCTGCATATAAAAAGAGATAATTAAAAAAAAAAATATGAGATGTAGAGAACTACCAAAGGTACCTAACAATCAAACTCAGTGGGGATAAACTAACTTTTTGAGTGGCTATATAAAAATTATAAACCTTTTATTTTTAATTTCCTGCCATAAATTATCTTTTAAGTACTTATATTTCATTGATATTAATGTGGAATATGGTTGGGAGCTGAGAACAGGGTTATTTATTGATGTGTTTTTTCAAAAATACACTAAAACTGAGTTTCAGTTTAGATATTTTAGTCTGTTAGTATTTTACCACCAATTGATATGGGAATCATCAGTCTTACTGGTCCACAGTAAAAGGAACAATCTTATATATGTTGTTTTATTTTCTTGATGTAATTCGTATGTATCTTAACTTTAGAGTACAATAATTCAATCGTAGAAAGAATGGGACAACTTTTCTTTTTCACTCATTCATCTTCTTTATGTATTGACCGATTTGATACAAACAAATTCTCTTTTAAAAGATCATATATAAAGAATATGAAATGGAATGTTCAAGGCAAGTCACTTTCCCCCCCCACTCTGAAATGATCTCGATCCGAACAGGACATGAGATACAGTTGAGCGTAACTTTCGATGCAATGATTCTATATCATGCCTCACCCGACAACAACCAATATTGTCTTATTTATACGGATTCTATCTAATTTGTTGAAAATTAGTTCTGAATCGCAACAAGGATCACGAAAGGTAGCTTACACACCCAAAGATAATCTAATATATACATAGAAAAATTTAGAAGCTTTTTTTATACTGATATTTTTCAGCTCTTTCAATATATTGTAGTATTGTCTATTTTATTGTAGTATATTTATTCACTTCTCGACTGAACTTTGCTTTTACTGCCTATTTAAGAAAAAATAAGATAGTCTATATTTATATTGGCTAAATTATAGGAAAGGATTAGCCGACTTTGTCACTTTGGAAGAAAATGGATATTATGTTATCTTTTTTTGCTTTTTATTAAGTAATGTATTTTTTTAATTTATGTTGTTTTTAGGAGTTGGGTATACGGTTAGCAAGAATTGGTCTAAGTACCGTGTGGTTTATATTGTAAATTTAATTAATTGTCGTAATTGTGAAAGTCATTAGTATATGATATATATAAAAATTATTGGTCTCAAAAAGGATTACTGAGGCACCTCTTGAGAAATTAATGCTAGGAGAATGATGTCTAGTAAGCGGATGAATTGCGTTTGTTCAGAAAAGTATGACTGAGATATTATTATATATATATATAATAATATAATATATATATTTAATAATAATATTAAAATAATATATATTAATATATATATATATATATATAATATATAATATATATATATATTATATATATATAATATATATTATATATATATAATATTTATACCCTCAAAGACAACTTCTGTGCCAGCATTCAAAAAACGCGGAGTTTCTGTCGCTTTGTTAACGCCATTTAACTTTGAAATTAATCAATTAAGCGTTTAGCAAACATTCAACTGTTATGAACTGCACAACAGCTAATATAACCCCAAAAATGTTTTTTTTGAGAGAGAGATAAAAAATATGTAGATTATATATAGATAATTTTTATAAGTGGGCACTTCAATACGTTTATTTAACTTTATCAAATAATAATAGCCTGTGTTCACTGTTAATATTTATAGTACCTAATAAATAAATTATCCCTAATTAATATATTTAGGACTATACCATGCTCACATAATCAAGGCATCGATAGTAAGTTTTATAGGCATATATTTAGAGATTATTTTATAATCGACATATAATGATTATAAATACAGTTCTTATTAACATATGATAAATATGGGAGTTATTCAAATTAAATTATTTATTTAATCACTATTGTATGTGATATATCTATGGAGCTACTTATGGATTATATAAGCTTTAAAATAGATAAGATAAAAAATTAGATAATACAAGTGGAGGCCTTGACAGTGAGTAAGAAATATTATAAGGGTATGTAATGATAGATTATTACCAAATACTGTAGATTGTAATCTGAGATATGGAGAGTGTAGACAAAAAAGATTAATTACCTAGGTAATAGAATAGAGTAGGAAATTATTACTATATTAGGAAATACTATTTAGGATATTTTAACTATATTTTCCACAAAATCCAGCTACCATTGTAGAAGAGTTTCAGCGAGTACGATATTAAAGAAACGAGAAATGCATAGAATACTTTAACTAAGAATGTAAACACTATTTAATATCTTGTGTACACATAACGTTGGCTCAGTGCTTAAAGCGTGGCTTTTTTGTCTGCGAGCTGGCCATCCTTCGGTTAAACGTTCTGGACAAGTTATTGCACTCTTTTCTCAATGATCTATTATAGACACAAGCTGCTTTGAAAGCGAGACACCATGAGTCATTCCAAGACATTCAGTCAACACCAGGAAAATGGTAAAAGAATTATAAGCATATGTAAATCTAAGGCGTATACATAATATGGGTCGACATGAATAGTGTTAAGCAGGTCCTATAATCTGATGACCGGTGTTAATGATCAGCATATGCTAACATAAGTGGTATCTTACATAAAGTAAGTATAACTATTCTAATAGGCACTTAGATAGTATAACACAGATAAATGTCCATACCTCACCATGACAAGGAGCGAGGTTGAAATACATAAATATTCATCTTTCCACACGATTTAGATTACGAGAGAAACTACCCTTATTAAAACCGCTTTTTTTAACATATAACACCGACCAAATTCGAGCACTGTAGGATCCAATGGCCAAGTGAGACTTTAATTATATAGGCATGCGAACATGAAAAACATCTGGGTTTCAACAGAACGTAGGCGGTAAAAATAAACAGTAAATCTGGTGAAGAATGGTGGGGGGTGGCAGCAATCCGTACTGCGTCGTATGCGACGTTTGAGATTCATAATAAAAGCAGTAGTGCAAACATTCAACGAAAGAACTTATGAATCTATAGTCATCGTAATCATGGAAGAGTTAGATCATTTCTATTCCTAACCTCCAATCTATTCGGCCAATTTGGGATGTCACTCCTGTAAATATATAATATGACAAAGTCTCAGATTTACACAACTCGCCGAATTGTAATTGATAATTCTCGTTAACATCTCGTGAGAGAGATCCCACACTAAATAGATCTAATCCTCCTGCGATACTGAATATTCCGAACGTTATTCGGGCACTAATGAGAGATAATTGTGCTTCGCCCACGAGAACACGTCCAGTTATCCTAATACAAGGATCATGGTCTAGAATTGCAGATTACATTATAATAAATCTTGTACTAAAAAATAAAACACAATTATAATGCTTTAAAACGTTGACAAATTAAAGGTTACCGGTACTAATTTCTATACAAAACTTTATGTAAAACGAGGATATCTACACACAGTTCAATATCCAATGAAATCATCCAGTTATTTTCCTCGTTTGCTGTAGTAAGTATAATGTATATAATTTAATTATACATTATTAATAACCACTCGAAACTATCATATATTTAATATTTTATACTATTATATTAACATACTTGATCATCAAAGCCGTGTGTTATTTCATGACCAACTACAAAACCAATTGCCCCATAGTTTAAATACTTCGGTCGATCAGGTTGAAAGAAGTGCCCTTGTAATATCCCAGCTGGAAATCTTGGGCTGTTCAGTTTGTGATCAGAGAATATCTATTCATATCCTGGACTGAGAGGAGAGAGCCGAACGAGTAAGACCGAGTAGAGACTTAGAGAGCCTACTTGTTTTGCTATTGCGTTTGATGTTGGTTGCGAGATCGCACACAAATTTGGGTTCTCTCAATCTGAGGGGCAGACCACGCCCAATTTATCACACATAGCAGTTTTTAACTACTAGCGCAAATGTAGTTCTATCATAACATCACCAAATGACCGTCAGGTAGTTCATATCTCCCAGTTTTTATATGCATTTCTCTTCGCTATTGGAGATGAATACGTAGCTATTCAGAATCGAGATGCTTCTCTGTTTCTAATGACAACTAGCATTTACTCAGCTAGCACACATCTAGAAGTTGCCAGTATTAGCCTCAATAAGACTAAACTTTTTATTATTGTAGGGGTAGAGCTCAGAGCTCCAACTACTGTTATTCTCTCTCTTAATTTAAGGTAGCGTCTATTCATACTTTCCTCAAGAAAGGGGACATATCGTTAATTTCTTTAACTAATGTCACTTGCTATACCAATATCTTCCTGGTGCTTCATAGCATATTACTCATTTTAGCGGTTCTGTGCATATGCATAATGATCGGTATTTTTCGTATAGGCTGCTTCTCTCCTGTAAATCATCCATTAGATCACAGTAAACCGGAGAGAAGCTAAGCTATGTGTCAAGAGCAGAGAGTTACACACTTTCTAACTATACCCATGAACCACATGAAGGATTTTAAACAGAACCTAAACTGTTTGTTTTTCAACTCAACAAATAGTATCCATAGACCACAGACTTTTAATATACATTTTATACCAGACAACCTTCTAGAAATAAAAGGAGTATGAAAGCGCATAACGCGCGAGCAGAGATTTTAGCTATAAAGGGCAACCTAAGTAGATGCATTTATTTCCATATTCATTCATTCTATAACACTACTCAAGACTACTAGCACGAATATAGATAACGTGTTTGCATAAAAGCTACCAGTTAACTAAGCTGTTATGGACTCGATATAGATATAGGAGTATTCGTTGGATAACTAAATTTAACCCTCAAAGAGGAGTAGTATGAGATCATGGTGAATTACATTTCTTTTAAAATTAATTGAGATGAATAGTAGCAATGCCTCTTTTAAGACGAGGAGGGTAAATATATAGGTAATAATAAGCTATATATACGAAATAAGATGCTACTCGTATATCAATAGGATATTAAGCCAGTACAGGAGCTAACCCTCGCGAGTCCTAATAAATATATATATAGGTACGAATGACAGATGTTTCATATGAGATGTTGGATGATGTAAGCGAAAAATATAAGACGCCAAATGACGGGTCTAAAGGTATAAAAACGTAATAAAAATCTAGTCGATTAAGTATAAAAAGGTTAGACTAAAAGACCTCAAAAAAAAAATATATGCAATGAATGTATTGCTATTTAATTTACTTAACTTGACAATTACTTATTAACATAAACATCATGTACATCATTAACGTGATCGAATAATAAGTAAACATACTGTAAACCACTACGAATCCACTCATATAATCGGTCAGCACACCTCACCTAACAACGAATGGCATTTTCCTACAATCACTCTAGATCCAGACTGCTGGCTAAGAGTGACCTATGGCTCTCTCTCACGAATTGAATCACCACCGTACAGATATTAAGTGTAACTGAACCAATTTCAACAGCCATCAACTATACCCATAAGCATTCAATTACATACACCAGATGGTCCCTAACTGCGAGTTCAATAATATAATCACCAGTATAATACTTCGATAGTATTTAGATTTATCCATTCCATTGAGTTTTTTAACTATATATATTACTGCAGACGATAAACTTGAGACGTAAACTTCCGATGGTATACAAATGACCTTCATCATACTGACGTATCACATAGTTAATACACACAGACACTCCAATTTTCTGTAAATACCTATGTTTTAAATCTAGATTAGAAGTGTAATCTCAATGAACTTTTAGGTGCATTCAGCTGCAAATTATCCTTAATAGATAGTTTATATAATAGAACCTATATTATTATAAATTCTTCCTGAAACGAAGCTTAAAACAGTCCTATACTACAAGTCTTGCGGTTTATTTATAAGAGGTTCAAGACTGAAGGCGGACAAACAATTTAATAGATATATAGAATATCTATTAATTGCAAACAAGGTATACAAATATATTGAAATATTATAAACGAGAGGATTACAATATCGTTTAACGGTGACATCTTCTCATCAGAAATTACGTACTTATTCTATAAACCAGCTGTAGATTATCTAGAATACGATTAACTGCACGCCATAAATCTAAATTCGCTCTTAAAATAAAACAGTATAACCTGTACTGCAACGGTCTATGTTAATGTCCTGAAACTACTGTTTACAAGTTGTTACGAAGCCTAATTCTCTATTAGGAAAAGTGAAATACTACCTATAACAGAGATCCATTTGGAAAATCTGAAAAAATTACTTTATTTGAATACTACAGGCAAAGTATCCAACAATATAACTCGAGTATGGGAAACAAAGTTGTTTACCTTTATCAACAGGATTTCGAGTATTACATATACACACACATGTGAATGCGTAATACTCCCTCAGAAAGTAAATAATAGTAATTGTTTAGAACATGAGTCATACTCGGTAGAAATTTATAATAAAAAATCAAGCACTTATAAATTCCACGTCACCTTTTAGACTTTAAGAGTGAGTATCAAGTCTACATGTAAACGGTCTAACCTTAGGTCGGGACTCTAACAACAGGTGGATTAGTATATTAGAATCAGTAAAAAGGTCGTGAACATTAGAGCATATAGCGATCCTATAATGAGTATAACATTTCATTAAGTCCCGTACGCTGTAAGGTTGACCTAGTTACATGTATAGACCTGATACCTCTAAGTTACTAAAAGGGGTGCATTTCATAGGCTGATTTTATTATTATTCCTCAGAAGTATGCTATCATGTTTCAATCATACCTCACATTATTACTATTATCTGAGCAGATTACCATTCCTAATGATTGGTAGTATTGATACTCGATACCCCTGTAAAAGTTTAAAACAACTTTGATTCCACTCGTTATGATAAGGATTAACTTTGCTGTAGTATTCAATGAAGATGATTTTTCGAATTTACCAACTGGTCTCTGGGTATGATTAATTTCAACTTTTAGTAACATAAGTAGATAGGCTATCTAAAACATACTTGTATATACAGTAGTATCAGGACATATCTCGCACTTGCCAGGCATAGGTTTTCTTTTTATTTATAGAAGGCAATTTAGATTTGAGTACGGAGTAAATCAGAATCTAGTATATCTAAGCGGTGAATATACAGATCTGTATCTTGAGAAGCAGAATGATCAACAGTTTATACGTCTCGTATAAAATTTCGATTATTGTTTTATCCTTGTGATTTATATTTAAAATTTCTTTATTCTTCATTTATTTTGCGCAACTCGTCTTTGAGAAACTATTTTAAAAATACGTCACGACTGGCACGGAAGGGAATGAAAGTCAAAAAATGCACCGCGGGTCGCGAGCTGAAGGTGGCGCTGTTTGAGATTCGTCGAATATCTTGAAGAGAATAGATCATGACGATGCGTAAAGTTCATGAGGAACGAAGTGTTGCCAATCTACAGAGCATCGCACCTAAAAGAGTCTTCATGTGCAGCTATACACCTTCAATATCCTTGATTAAAAACTGAATACGTATAAAATGCAGGAAAATTGAGATTCTGTATATCTGTGATCGCGGGTCAGACTGGATCGGCTATATGGTCTCTGGTGAGCACATCGGTTTCGTCAGTTTCGTCTTCAGATACAAAACACTGGAATGAGATCTATATATTCATCCATATCACTATTTTCGTAAACAATGTCTGAAGAATCGCTGAAAGCCTGGTGACCTTAACTCTTGCGCGGTCTTGTAATTGAAGTCACCTCGTGAGGAGTCTTATGCGTATGCTCGGCAGAAGAGACTCGGAGTCTATTCACTCGAGCTCATTGGGTGGTTCATTGGAAGAGAGAGATCCATTCTTATCTCTTGCACAGCTGAGACTAGTGATGCTGATTCCGGACAATGCTTCTAGTCACAGTTGAGGAGTAGCTGGACCCGTATTCGTTAAAGAGTGGTATTCGGTGGTTCAGTTTTTCTTATATTCGATCACCCAGTATGACTCGTTGATTGTTTTAGATGGTAAAAGATGCCAGTTACGTGAAATTTAAATTGAGCGCAAAGTACCTATCATTTGTCCATCTCTTTTTTTTTGCAGTCTTATCTAGTCTTAACCTTTTCTGCGTTACGCAATCTCTCAATCCTACGTTTTTTTCCCTTACCGTCATTTGCTCTTATATTTCACTATGCCTAACATTAACGTAATTTCTTCTCAGCATATGTACAATTCGAAAATTCCTAACATTCTACAATCTGGACAAACATCAAGTAGGTATAATCGCCCTTTGTTATAGAAGAGGTGCCGAGCGGACGTGCGCGCGAAGAAGTAAGCCTCTAGTCTCGCCTATATCCTGTTCATCGTAGTGACATCTCACAAATGTCGCGGAATGCTAGCTTTTTCTTACCCTATATAACTAAGCTCACCTGCCTCGTTCTTTTAATAAAAAATAGAGGCTTAGTGGACTTCATACCATCATAATTTTTTGCGAGTATAAAAATCCCACCTCGAGTCTTCTCATTCCCTCATCTTGTAATTTTGTCTGACAACGAATAACCCTTATTGTTATCTTCTATAACGGAATTGTATAGAACAACCTATCTTTACAACTTGCGTGCAGTTAAGTTAATGAATGAATAAATAATAACTACTACATCACTTATATATAATCGTACACCCTATTCAATTTTCTAGAGTTTTCTAACAGCATCATATGGAAGAGATTTTCTACTCTGTAGTGTAGCAAAATAATCCATAGTATTAATAAGTTAAAAAAGTAATCAGGTTTCATGTCAAAATTATAATTTAACCCATCATATCAAGGGTTCCGTCTGTGAAATTGCGTTAAACGTAGACTAACCTTCGCGTTTTCACATCCTTAACACTGCATCTCGCCCGCAAGATCCCTAATACTTGTAGTTTAACTATACCTGAAGGATAAGTCTAAATCCTGACAATAGGAAAACAGAAATTAATAATACTTGGTATCCATCATTTACTGTGAAATGAACTACCAATCCTCTAATAAAGCGGGTTTTCTTAGTGTTCGCGCTACAGATAAACTTGAGGGTCAACCATGAGTCATATAAAGTAACACATACCTCTCTAGAATCTTGTACACATCATGCGAAGGCATCTGCTTATTATTTATTTCCTCTCTTTAATGTACTTTGAGAGTAGTCACCTTCTGCAGAGTCAGTAACAGACCTGTCTCGTCAGAGTCTATAGGTATTGGCCAGTTCATTATTTCCATATGTTTATTTGCAGAAACATAGAATTAGAATAATTTGTCTCGAGCACACTACCGCTTGATGATGTACAATATACACATTTCCGAAAACCAATCTCTGAAGTATTAGCCTTAAACACTTCGAGGAGTATTGTACCTAATTCATATCACAGATGTCATTTGGACTCTTAGAAGTAGGACTTATAATAAACTCAAAAGCCTGTTCTTGCGCCGGAGATAGGATTATATAATTAAATCAAATAAGCTCTAAATCGTACAATAAGTTATAATCTACAGCCAAACTGAGCTAAATCAATATTAAGCTGTGTGACGTCATAATGAGATTGACACTAGGTAATACTCGCTCGATTTTAGAGATCACAAACTTTCTATTCTCAAATCTACATCAATGTATCCGACACCTGTTTCTTCATTGTCACACTGTATTAATTTCTGCCGAGTAGTGTTTCTCTTTTAATTTTTAGTACCAGAGAATCAGTTACACTAGTTGGTGGATCTTCAGACTCTGATACACACTATGTTTTAACTTTATTCAAGACGTATTCCACCTCAAGTAGTTTTTCAAGAATTTGATTCGCTCTAATCACTAGTGTCTGCGGCATCATGTCATCTATATATCATGAGAGTACTTCGTTTCGTTTGAGTATAGGATTCATTAACTTCGCTTGTCATAACAATCTAGAGACTTCTATTATCAGGTATGCTAAGATCCAACAGAGCCCGGAAGCTGGCAAGAGTTAAACATAGCAACTGATCTGTATCACACAACTTCCACCCATGAACTTACGTACATTTGAACCAATGTTATTCGCTTTTTATCGATGATATGATCGTCTAACCCTAGATCCTTCTAATACATTTATATATGAACGATCCAAAGTCAGTGTGTCAGGATATTACTACTAGCCGCTTGCACTAAAATCTCTATTATATTTTTCAAAACCTTTCGAGAGGTGTAATAGAAGATATAAACATGGTTGTTACTCTCCCTTAACCTTTTTGAACCTAATATTTCTATATACATTATTCTTCACATTATTTACTTTCTTCTCCAAGATCGATTATGAGTACTTTTCTGTATACCCTTGTTTATAAACCACCCTATTATGGATTCTCCATCTAAATCTTGAGATCAAATAACAATCAATCCTTCTTCAGATAGAGAGCAATTCATCTTTAATAGATATCTAACCCTAAACTTAACTCTTACGACTCACCCTGCTTCACTTGATCCCTTTTTTAATCTTATAATCACCGAGGTCATCAGCTTTCTCTAAACATTCTACCTTAGCACTCAATTCATTATTTCTTATAGACCACTGGGCCATCTGTAACATTATTACAGAAGATGATAACAATTATTGTAATATTACCACATTCTTTTTTGCATATACGCTGAGAATTCTACCGGATGAAGTGTTTACTTCAAGCCCATTTTTCTAAAAGGAAATGTTTGTATTACATTTCTAATGTTTCATAATTGAAATATGATCAATTTGTTTAGTATAGAAAATAAGCTAGGTCATCTGAGTATGTCAATATATGCTTTAGATAAGGTCATTTGTGCGTGCCATGAAAGCTATTCTATGCTACGTTTCTCTAAGTCGATATACGTCATATGAACTCCTTTCTATCAATAGCAGCTTATTTATGGTAAAAAAAATACTATAGATTTGCATAAACATGATATCCATATAAGGATACTAGTAATCTACTACGTAGCATTGAAATATGCTGGTTCTAGAAAATCTCTCCTATCCTAGAGAGAGGCTCGCTAACCTCCTGAATACATATGACTAAAATACAAAGTAATTTGAAAGAATATACAAAATCAAATAAAAATCCAACTTATATAAAATTATATTTCCTAACACAACTAGCAGCCGTCACACCTGTCATAATCTGATTTTTTAGTCTCTCTTTTAACGAGCTTGTGAAATACACATAAGAGTAATACACCAGATGTAATAATTCTAGAGATAAATTAGATGAATATATTGAAACACCATATCACATTATATATAGAATACTGTATTTTATAAATAAACATAACCGATTATTATCTGAGATTGACACCAAAAATAATATCTTGATAAGTGAGGAGGTCTATGGTGTCCAGGGTTAGGGAGAATTTATGTCAGACTAGAGCCTATTTAGAGACCTTTTATTGTTCTCTAGGATAAAATAAAAAAACAAATAAGACTTTCTATAAATTTTTGCTTTAATAGACGCACACTAGGGGGCTGAGCGCGCACGGAGGAAACATAGGGGGGGGAACGGTTTTCCATACCGGGACCCAGGCTTTCAGGAAAGTAGAAAAGAAGCAGGTGCTCTGCAACCCCCTAGAAAGATACTCTCTTTCACACTCTTTTCTTCTCCACTGTTTTGGAAACTTGCAGTGAAACTAGTGAACCCTCCAATACTATTGGTTTCTCTCAAGTTAAAGTATACTTATCAACCTTCGCCTTCGCTTCCATGTTGAATCTGAGCACCCAGAGTTAACAACATAATATATATATATCTATATAATACCTCCATAATACCAAAGATAGCGGGTTCCGGGAGACCACTCTCTCTAGGAGGGGGGATATTAGTACTAACCTATAAATATATACCTAGTAGTTCCGAAGTACTGCAGTAAAAGATCCCCTATAGACATCCTGCCATCAGGTGCAGGTATACCCTTTATATTATGGATTTCTTTAAAGTATAAAAAAAACAAAAAAAAAACATTATAATATAGAAAGTCATAACCTTTTTTATACGAGTAACCAATAAAAGGTCTCTAAATAGGCTCTTCTAAATATATATTAATATTATTAACAAATAATTTTTTTTTTTTTTTTTTTTTTTACAATTTTCTAATGTCGAACATTTTACCAGGATTCCAAAATGATTCTTTTCGCCTGTAGCTATTGTAGGTTTTTGAGATAGTAATTTTTTTTTTTTTTTTTTTTTTTTAAATTTATTTCTTTCATTTCCAATAGTCTTATTATTAAAGTTAATTAAAATTATAACAGTATATCTCTATAGACCTAGAATCATAACAGTGGATTTCCACGCAATCTCCTAGCATAAGTTATAATACAGCTTCATCTAGGAGTAAGCATTTGAATTAAGTATTGTTAAGAATACAATATGACGACAATGGAGAACGCTGACCAATTATAAGTTATTTGATTTATTTGAGAGAGATAATTTTTTTATTTAATATTTGTTATATTATATTGTCTCTTATTTATCCACTATTTATTATGCAAATAAGTTCAAGCTCTATAATATATATATCTATATATATATATATATATCCTATATATATCGTTTTCTTTTTTTTTATTTATCCGTCCATTTTTTAAAATTGACACCGTCAGAAAGTTATAAAAACTACGTTTGGTGGATAATTAGACACAAATAATCTCAGTATTGATTGACATAAACGAGACTTTAAGTTCAAGTAGGGTGGTATAACCAAACTAATTGTTGATGTAAATGTTAATTTGTGCTAAGGCTGCAGATCCGCAGAGAACTTGAGAGTCGGAATTATTTAAATCCAAAGTTCAGGTGAAGTTATACATTCAAACATCGTTTTTCCTTATCCCTTCTCTTTCTGGAAGGATTAATATCATAACGTTCTTAGGAACTTAAGGTATCCTGAAGCCGTAAAAGGTACCTGCGGGACTCTGGTCAACTGGCTCCTATATGGCATTATCTGATGGATTATTTGAGTCTTGCTATGTAATTGAACTGAATACATCTCGTTAGATAAATTTTAAGACTTAATGTTCGGGGGAGTTTGTAGATTATGTCTGAAAGTTCTCTATGGAAATTGTTAAGTCCCTCCCTCGCAACAGCGACAAGATTCTATTAACGCGAAATTACTCAGTTGCAAGAGAATTTCAATTGGTTATATAAATCTTTTGAATTGCATTTAGAACAATTGTTCATTTAAATGGATTTCTTTGTTGTGTCATTACAATTGGGGTTCTACGTTTGGCGATTCAACATCCATGCACTTTTTTATATATAACTCCTAGTTGTAAACACCTCTCTCCAGGATAAATTTCTTACAAAGTATAACCTCTCATCGTTTTGTCACAGGAGAACATGATCTTATTTAACATCTCTTGCCCGAGTTGAATCATTCGAGGATATAGAACTTACATATAAATGAATGGCCAGTATTAGCATATTTTGTTTCATGAAGAGAATTATAAAGAACGGCTTTTCGTGTATTCGCATAGGCACGTTTTTCATGAATGTTTATGTATGTATTTTTATCCGAGCACTACTTTCTCGTTAAATTGTTTATCTGTTCAATCTTGGGATATGTACTTTGGGGTCCTAGGTGTTAGTAGATAATGGGTTCAGCGAATAATTCTGGATTACGCAGGTGACTTCTCCTGGTCATGATTTTTTTTTAGATATACTTTGCTGAATGTAATAGACTATTTTTTACTGGAGAAGATGTGAACCCTAACATTAGTAAATGGTTGGCCGTTGTATATGGCGTGTACTGTTCCTTATTTTAAGAGTCGGGCTGTAGCGTATGAGTATGTACAATGATGCGATCTGTAGTGTGGGAATTGAGATGCAAGGAATTGGCGATGTAGTGATCTGTTCTTGTTTAAGTTATTAATGTTTATGCATTTGATTTTCATCATAGTCCCATTTAGTAATATGGGACAGTTCAGATGTTATAGACTCAAGCTGATGTCGGTACTGATTACGGAAGATTGTGGGATAGGAGAGCATGAGGAAACTGGACAGGCTTGTGATAATAACAACTAATAAAAGATGAAAGAGGAATATAAGAAAGTGGTAATGTATAAAAAAAGAATATTGAGGAGAAGGTTTCAATAGTCTCTACGTAAGAGAGTAAATAAACTGTGAAAAGAGCATAAATGATGACAATAGATGTGGTGTTTAAACACTTCTTAAGGTATAATAAGTGATATGAGTATATTCGACACATACTATTCATAAGTTTATAGTTTTAAGAGCCCATTGATCTCGTAGTTAAGTTGAATGCGCTTGAGCTAAGGCGGGTTTTCGAGTGTCGTGGGTCCACGGGTTCCGTGGCAGCGAGCGCGTGCGGGCAGGGCGGGCATTACTCTTTCGGGTGGTCGTCTTGGAGAGGCTACTGCGCACGAGTGTGTTTGAGAGCGAAAACCGAGTCCAATTACAGCATAGAATGTAGTCAGTGTCAACGGGGCAGCTTTTTCTTCTTTTTCTGCAGTAAAAACCTTCCATAGGCAGAGCGAGCATACTCCTCGAAGCACTCAGTATATGCACAGCTTCCGAGAGAACCAAATCTAAAGGAAATGATATCCTGCGTGCCCGGGGGAGAGTAGCAAGAATAAGATATTACACAATCGCCTACACTAATCATACACCACGTTATACATTTATAACAGTAAGGGTTTCGAGGCAGCGGGCGCGCACACGAGGTTCCAGCGCTACGGGCGGACCGGTACCCCGAGCGGTTACACTACAACATATCATATCAAAACTGTTCTACTCGCTCATGCGCTATGACGTCTCTTCTCTTCCTATTCTTTATCTCTATCTTCTCACTTTTGTCTCCTAAAGCACTCCACTTCTTTCGAGAGTCGTCTTCTAAAGCTTTCCTCTCTTTTTTTCAAGCGGTAATCCCTTGTACACCCCTTTCAAGTCACGAGTGCGTGCATGACGCAGACTCTACTGCGTTTCCTGCGCGAACACCCTCTCGAAAAGAATGCGGTGTGACGATTGTATGAGAGACAATCCCCAGGGAAAACATAGAGTGCCTACGCGAGTAACACATCCTTTCATCTGCCCTAGTACTAGCAAATTGAATACGACATGGAGTTCAGGTGAAACATCCTAAATATCGCATGTGTCAACGAGTGCTGTTAGGCGCGCGAGCAAATACTAGCTACAAACCTAGATCCGCTCCGTCCGCCATATGGTTCCCACTCTATCTAACAGCCTTTCTAATCTCTGAGATATATTCCGCTCTCTATACACTCACCAACCCTATTCAGCTTTCTAAAGTCCATTTTTTAGCGAGTTATTTATTGCGAGGGAGAGGGCCTGAGGGACCCCCAATATAGAACTATACTATTAGACATACGGCTTGTAAACATATTGGAAATGCAGCATTAGTTGTAATATAAACATTAATCTAAAGAAGGCCTGCAAAATTGAAGAAGAAATAACGATGTCTTACTTAACACCTATAGTCTTTATTGAGTACTATAATATTCTAATTTTTGTGTCATCTTTCTTGCCCATAATACCACCCCGCTGGGCCCGGGCCTATCGGAGGGACTCACTGGCGTTTACGGGAAAGAAAACTTACGGAGTAAACTCATTACTTATGAGAACATTCTACCCACTGTTTTAGTACTAACCGATCATGTATATATAGGTTTTTTATAGTACGATAGAGTGATAGCTACCATCTATACCGAAAAAACGCATGTCTTAATGACGTTCTATAACAAAACGTGAGCAACGGCTAGAATAACGTCCTAGCTACTCGGGATACAACTACCTATAATTCAATACTCGGTCAATACCTCAAGACACATAGACTTGTTTATTGGATAAACAACCTGACACTTCGGTTCTTGTGCTCACTTAGCTAACAGGAATAGACAAATTAGGTGTTAGGGTCGATAGAAGAGGGGGGTATGGTAATATGTTCAAACTATACTCATTTGAGACTAGTTTATTGCCGCATGAATAATCGATTCCGCGCTCGTGAGGGCTAGCGAGAAGCAAATCCCGCTTTTCACTAGTCCCGCTACTTCTTCACTCGGATCTGCTCAATTTAGAAACATATCGACAGCAAGGAGATGATAGGATGCTCATAAATATGTACTTCGCGATTGACAACCACCTGCAACGAGCACATTACTAATTCTTCAATGATAGCTAGAAGGGTTGGAAACACAGGCGGAGGGGAGAGTTTATTTAAGACATAATTAAAAGTAGAAAAAAAAAATACCTAGCATCACTTACTTAATTAATATATATATAAATTACGACTTACTACTCCAGTACCTTATCTACCTAAGGAGTAAGACTAACCAATAATTATTAAGCCTGAGTATTCTTGACGTAGGATAATGTCAGGCTATGAAAAGGCTAAGAAATAATGAGGTGGAGGTGGGATATATAACTCATAGAAGAGAACGACATCCTAACAGGCCCTTTATAATATACACTTAAAATCGAGATACTCCACCGTACCCCAATCATACTATAGGTGTGTAATATCACTAAATATTATAAATATAATTCACTAATGAATCTACTTTAATGAAAAAAAACTTGACAGAAGTTTAGAACGTGAAACTACAAAAAAAAATTAAGAATATAAATATATAGAAATATATTATATAACATATAGAATATATAGAATAGAAGAGCTAACTGATGTACATTTTATATCTCGGTCGGTACGTACCTCTATTGAATAGTGACGAAAAAAGGTCAAACTTTTATGAACCTTTTAGAGGTTTGCGGTTAGATATTTAATAACTTGGGTTCCAATCCTATAGGTTATATATAATCTTATATATATATATAATACTTATAACATTAATTAAAATAATAATAATCAATATAATATATATATATATATTATACTATATATAATATCTAATTAATATTACTATTAATTATATATTATTATAAATATATATATATATATATATATATAATAATATATAATATCTATAAAATAAAATACTTTATTATCGTGTAATATATATACAATATATAATAATATATATATTTAATATTTAATAATATATATATATATTATTATATATTAATATATAATATATAAATATTAATTATATATTAAATATATATATATATTAATATTACTTAATACTTAATATATATATTAATATATATGATATAATATAGTATATTTTACACTTGACACCACCGCTCACGGGCAACCTATTCAAAGAGGGGGTGTTGAACGTCTCAAAATTTCACAACTAAAGCAATTACGCAGATGAGCACAGACGAGCACTTTAAAGTGCGGAGATTAAATTCAGAAGAACAGAAGATGGAAGAGAATTCCACAGAACAGCGGTGGCAGGAAAGAACGAAGCACCGCAGCGAACAAGTCTGGAGTTACTAATATCAACACAAAACTCATCAGTGCGACCAGCACCCCTTGTGCTTCGTGGACGTCGTAAAAGTGGTGGTACCCGAGTGGAAAGTTCCCTCGAGCAACTGGCCGCTACGGTACCTAATAGAAAAAGAGATAACGCACCGACATCGCGCCGCAAAAGATAGAGGGTCAATGAACTAGAAAGTACCGGAACAGTTTATAAGCTTTTGGCCTTTGACTCGACCCATCCAAAGCCGGGTGAAACCAGAAGCCCCAATTATGAAGCAGTACTCCAAACAATGGGCGGAATGAGACCCTTGTCTAGCTGAAGTAACAGAGGAAAATAAAGTCACGCAGTCTAAACAAACTCCCAGTTTCTTTGAGGCCGCTAGCACGTTGTGATGTGAGGTTTCCAGACCATTTTTTTTTTATGTTAGGCCCATGACTGTTTATGATTGTCAACAGGAACAGAGAGGAGAGAACGCAATCGAAGAGATAGGAAAAGTTGAAGGGTGTTTAGGAGGGAGATTTGTAGAAGTTGGGGTTTTAAAAGAATTAAATTTCACAGGTTGAGACGAAAACCCCACCCGAAATGTCCTGTCCAGATCGAGCGCCGAACTAGAATCGGAATAGCGTTAACGTCCGAGAAGGAAAAATTCCTAGAATAGAAAGAGGGAGCAGAATTGAATTAGTTGAAGAATGAAGGGTCCGAGTCCTCGGCATATGAGTGGATAGAGTTAGATGTGTTAGTGAGAAGAAAAAGAAGAAGCCAGTCGCCCATCAACCAAGCCGATATGAAGCATTTGAAAAGAAAGCTAGACATATAAGTAAGCAAAGAAAGGAGAAAAGCCAAAGGAGGGGAGTTTGGAGAGCACGTGACCCGTGCCATAAACAACGGTCAAATGCTTGGTATGTCAAGCGCCCACCAGCAAGTTTCCATTAGTTCCTAAAGGGCGGAAACCATAAATTCTGTTAAAATGGAAAGTATATCGCCAGTAGACCTCGAGCGCCGAAAGCCGTACTGCGATCGGAAAGAAGTGAAGAAATTTCCAGATGGTAAGAAATGAGAGTTTGAGAAGGTTAAAGATCTTAGATAGAATACAATTAGAATACAATAGCGATAGTTAGAAGGAATCAGAGCGGCTTCCTTTTTTCGGAATAGGTTTGGACATATGCGCGCTTTCAAACACTGAGGGAAAGTGCTATTATTGAGGCATAGATAAATATAGTTAATCGAGGGGCGGGGTCAGCATGGAAGCACAATCATCCCTCAAAACTCGGGGAGGAAATGCCATCCGGGCCACCCGCCTTCCTTGGTCAATAGATTTCAGAAGCCCATGCACCCGATCAAAATGTAATCACAGCAAAGGCATAGGACACCTGAGAATAGAAGGAGGAGGAAGAGGAAGCTATTATTACAGGGTTGAGTTAAAAGAAAATAGGAGGCCGAAGAGCTTGGCCTTGTTTCAGTTGGAGTAATTAGCAACAGAACCATCAGAGCGAATAGAGGAGGAAAGGATGAATTACAGAAGTTGTTAGATGTTTTTGGCAAAAGGCCAGAAGGATTTGTCAGTAGGAGAAACCAAAGGAGGTCAGCGCACCTTTCGTTAATGAAAGTCGCTTTGGCTCGTCGTAAAAGAACGTATCCCTGCAAAGATTTCTTAGAATTACATGAATAATTAGCGAGAGGTGATATGGAGAATGACGAATTTTTCCACACCCGATACGACCTGTATCTAGCCTAAATGACCAGGCGAACAGCAGATCGAACCAATCGATTTTGAGGAGAAAAAGAAATTTAGTCGAAGAAGAAGATGAACGGCTCATCCCATCAACGATTACAGCTAAACCCACTTTATCGCCATGAAAGCCGAAGACGTCTTCGAGAGTCAAACGCAAGTCATCCAAATTATAACGTTAGCGTAGAGCAACGCAATTGCCCCCCAGTCCAGTGGCAGAAGCCGAAAAAACGCATAGGGCAGGATGGAGCTGTGTGAGAGAAAGTATTAAAAAGAGTATACAGGTGTGGCAGATTTACCGATAAGAGCGAAGGTGGTAGAGAGAATAGAGAGAAGGACTAGTGGTGAAACATAGGTCAAGTGTGTTCAAGATTGGTTGGGCACGATCCGGAATGTGTGTTGGTCCTTTAATTAGTTTTGCTTCAGTATCGTTGAGACTACTGAATGATCGGCTTCCTCCCCCACCTAAATCAGTATGAGCAGACCCCAACCGTTCAGTGTTGTGTACATTAAATCCCCTAACTAGAGACCTCAGTATTGGAATGATAAGATATAACAGTCTCGTGGAAGTAGTAAGAAGGTAATCAAAAAAGGCAATGAAAATCTGTTCTTTAGGAGACAGTAGCAGAAGCACAAGATTCTTGTAGTAGAAGGAAGAACGATTTTAAGCCACAGAACAATCGAAATTAGGAGATTTCAAGATTCTCGAGACGTGTTACAGAGCTGTTTACTGTTTACATAGGCCACTACCACCCTTCGACGAAATTAATCAATAATTAGTTGGAAATATTATTAACACGAGTTTTAGAGAGGTGAATTCTTAGCCATCTGCGGTCTCAGAACAAGAGAAACGTTCAGGTTAGTTAGAGAGGTGTATTCCACGGATGCCAAAGTTAGAGTTCCAAGCCGACGGATGTTGTAAAGTCAATGAAAGCCCACGCCTGTGCAAATCCAGCCATGCATAACACACGCACAACATTAACAGTCACAACAGCAAACAAAAACAGAACAACAGACAGAAACAAACAGACAAACCAAAGAAGAAACGAGGATAAGAATTACTTCGTAGTTAAAAACCTAAATTTTAAACCTGGAATTTTAAAAAATACGCTAAAACCTATATTTACAGGTAAATATATATATACTATATTATATATTAATAGATTATATATATATATATTAATTCCTTTATATATATAATAATATATATATAATATATTATAATTATAATAATTATATTATATTATTAACAATAGTAAAGGAGTTATGGAAGTTTCGTAAAAGCTGTCAAGGACAAGCTATAGAAGATTTTATTCTTCGCATTAGGCATATGGGTCACGACAGACGACTAAAGCATACCTGATCCTTTTCCTTTTGGTTAGTATTATTAACTCTTCGACCAAGTGTTAGATAACATCTATATGGGCTCATCGAAGCAATATCCCCCTGGAGACCTCATTCTGTGAGTGACTACGAGTTTGAAGCCTAATGCATAAGAAGATGCTAGTTCCAACGCAATAATAAGTAGCGAAAACTAACCTTGACTATGAAGGTATTCAACCAGAGGACTGGCATCTTAGAAAACCATTGCGAATAAGAAAATAATAGGACTATCTAAAGAGGTGCGGTACTAGAGGTGATTAGAAGAAAGATTTGCCTGGGCAGTGCAGAATAGGGTGTGTGGACGCACAACCCTAGCCAGGGCGCATGGTCGTAAGCACGGAATTACTCCTGGGAGTTTGGTTATATATAATGCGATACTACCCTATAGAGACATACTCAAGACGCTTCTATATATATACGCGACTGAGCTTAATATATATATCCTCTTAAGATAGGATAGCTATAAAGTGTATTACGGTAGATTGCGTACCGAGCATTGATCGTATCAGTCGACAACAATGCTTTGGTTCGACCTCCAGATGTATATATATATATATATATATAGTAATATCTATCCTAGAGGAGGCAATTTTTCTTTACCTTCCACAATAGATTTCTTATCATATTACGCAATTTTTAAATAATAGACTGCGGTCTATTGCATGATATTCTTCATTTATTAATATATATATTATATATTATATTATTATAATAATATATATAATATAATATATAATAATTAATATATATATTATATATTATATTATTTTAATATTTATATATTATATTATATATTTAAAGTAATATATAATAGATATATATATATATATAATATATTAGGGATGGCCAAATATATATATTCGATACATATCGTACAAATATCGCTATTTAGGTGCTCGATATATAGATATTTTGGGGCGATATTTTCCTAGTATTTCTAGGCGTTATATCGATATTATTCATATTTTTTTTATCTTATAAATATATATAAAGCAAATTATTTATCTATTTTAAAAAATTTTTATTTAAAAAGCTCAGGAAAAAATAACTAAGATCAATAGTCCCTCTCCCCGACATCCCTGCTAGTGATACACTCGTCTATTTCCCTCCCATATTTCGTTCTTTACCGTTACGTTACCCAATATCGTGTATATAATAAAACTCGAAAAATTATGAGATTTAGATTATTTACGTCTTTTCAACATACCAACCATTTCTTAGTCAGTTACTAACAAATATGTCTTCTAGTATTACTAACTCACTTTTCAGTTACAGGCTGATGCAAGTGAATTAATGGCGTAGCGAGAGAATACAGACAATTTTGGAATGATTAGTTATTATACTTTTTCATAAATGGGAGACTTTCCCTGCTATGTGGGGTTTCCTTCATGTTCCAAGACAACTAGAATATACTTGTCTAGCTTGAGTAAATGCGACGTCTACAATCTCAGCTAGCGTTAGTTGACTACAGTATCATTATTAAAACCAATGTTTGCT
>JABUQX010130232.1:0-10000 GCA_015478945.1 Trachelipus rathkii
GAAATCACATTCATGGAGGAATTAACACAAGAACAACGAAAGGAAATAATAGAAGTATTATACAGGCAAAAAGGTGTATTTAGCAAGAATGACTCAGATGTGACAACAACGTCGATGACACCATATAGGATTCGGCTACACGATTATACCCCAATCTACCAAAGGGCAAGAAGATTTGACCAAAGGACAAATGAAGAAATTGAAAAACAGGTTCAAGAATTGTGTCTAAAAGATATTGTGGAGCCATGTGCCGCCGAATGGAGCTCCCCAGTGGTACCTGTTAGGAAGAAGGATG
Organism: Trachelipus rathkii; assembly: GCA_015478945.1. Lineage (NCBI taxonomy): Eukaryota > Metazoa > Arthropoda > Malacostraca > Isopoda > Trachelipodidae > Trachelipus > Trachelipus rathkii. Next base: position 296 of record JABUQX010130232.1, read on the forward strand.
GGACACTTCGTCTATGCATAGACTATAGGCGCATAAACAAAGTAACAGAAGCAGATAGGTTCCCAATGGCCAACATTTCAGAAACAATCTTCTCGTGTCATGGGGTGGAATATTATTCTTGTTTGGACTTGGTCAAAGGATATTATCAGATGAAATTAGAAGAGGATAGTAAGGACTTTACTGCATTTTCTACCGTAAGTGGCCAATACAGATTCAAAAGGCTAAGTTTCGGGCTAAAAAATGGACCAGCAGCATTCCAGAGGGAGATGCAGAGGATATTAACAGGATTCAGCCGAGACAAGGTGGTGGTATATGTGGATGATGTCCTCCTGATATCAAAGGATTTTAAAGAACACCTACTGCTGATCGAACAGGTCCTAGAACGGTTCTCCGAAGCCAATGTCAAAATTAAAATCAGCAAGTGCAGCTGGGTTCAAAAGGAAATTAAATTTTTAGGACATATTCTCAGTAGGACTGGAATAAGGAAGCTCCCAGAATTTATGGATCAGGTGGACAAGTTGGAAAGACCAAATAACATAGGAGAACTCAGGCGGTACCTAGGAATGATTAACTTCCAGCGTAAGTTTATTAAAAACTGTTCAGGAGTGGCAGCACCCCTTAGTGCTCTGACAGGAGGAAAAAGGAAGGATAAGATCGAATGGACAGAAGAAAGGATTCAGGCTTTCGAAAGCTTAAAGAAACTGATGAAAGAATCTGTAGAGCTGGCATTTCCGGATTTCACAGATGGTAGTCCAAAATTAGAGCTTTATGTAGACGCCAGTGGATTTGGTATGGGTGCAGGTCTATGTCAGCAACAAGGGAATGAAAAAAGAGTAATAGCTTATAACTCTCATTCATTCGATGCGTGTGAAAGAAGAGCATCCACCATAGAGAGGGAATTGTTGGCTATCAGGTGGGGAATCAAGAGTTTCCGTCCATTTTTGTTGGGTCAGGAGTTTATTTTATACACAGATCACCGCCCACTAGTGTACCTCCACACAATGAAGTTAGTAGATAGTAAGTTGGCTCGTGTCTTGGACGATTTAAGCGAGTACAGTTTTCAGGTCCATTATTTTCCGGGAAAGGAAAACATCTTTGCTGATACATGGTCTCGTTGTCAAAGGAAACAAGAGGAAGAAACCGATGTCATAAATCTAGAGGCCCTACCAAGAGGTCTAGAGGTAATAAGGGTGGTACCAGGAGGTGCTGATTCCTTGTTTTTGAGCTTGCAGGAAGTTTTAAAAAAGGAGCAATTACAGAAGAAAAGAATTAAGGAAATTCCTACTAGAGGTTTTGATAAACAACAGGAAGATGTATGGGTTAGATAAACAACCCAAATCACTCAAATATTTAAAAACCATCAGTATTTCAGGAAGGGAACCAATCCCAGAGATATTACTGGCAGCTAGCGATGAGTTCAACTTGAAGATCTGGCTGCATCACGGGACTTGTTGTTCAGTTGTGTATATGGGACCCAAAGCAAGGAAACGAGAAGATTTAAAAAGCATTCACATTCAGGTATTAGGAGGTACCCATTTCAATCCATTAAGAGATAATGGTACGTTCCAGATGAATAAGGATGACACGATAGTAGACGAATTAGCAATCGAAGATCAAGAGGTACCATCTGAGGAAGAAAATGAAGGATTCATGGACAGTGAAGAAAGTGAGGCAGAAAACTTATTAGAACACCCACCAGAAGAGGGACTTGGGGTAAACCTATTAATGAAGGAAAGAGGACACCAGTCTCGGTTAAGTTGCAACCACAAGTTATCAGGAGTTGCATGGCAAGACATTTCCATTGGCGAAACATCTAGGTGTGCCTTTTTAGATACAGGATCTGTTATTAGTTTGGTCCAGGAAGCTGTCATCAGGGAGTTAGAACCATTTGGACTTATTTTAAGGAAATGGAGTGTGGACATCACATTAAATGGGATCACCACCAAAATTGTTGAATGCACCACAGCAGTAGCTATCAGGATAGATACACGCTACAGGAAAACAGTATTACCATTGGTAGTTGTTAAGGATGGGTTCATTCCGGCATGTTTTCTTTTAGGAATGAATTACTTGGTGGAAACAGAAGCGATTCTGGATTTTGGTGAAGGCATCATCGCACATGGGGATGATGAGGATCAGGTTAGTGATGGTTTTCTTGTTAATGTGTATAATGTAATAGCGTGTGATAATAATAGGATTAACAATATCATAACATTAAACGAAATAATGACATTACAGGAAAGATCTAAGGGGATAAAGGAATTGAAGAAGAGGGTTAAGAATAAAAAACAAATTCTTAAAACGGATGTGTCTTTAAAGGAATTTTATAGATATAATGAGGATCTATTAATGAACGATGCTATATTAGTTAAAAGGATGAAGAATGACAAGTTGTGTGCAGTAATAGGGTTTAAACAGATGGTCAGCATCTGTGTAGTAATACACCGAAACATGGCACACATAGGACAAGGAAAACTAACAGACTTGATGGCAAGGTACGTATGGCATCCAAAAGGTCATACTATAATCCAGGAGGTGTGCAGGACATGTCCCACTTGTCAGCTAAATAAGGTAGATCACAAGGTAATATTCCCACCAGTTTGGAAAATCCAAGTTGCTAATCCTTTCGAGTTAGTGGCAATTGATGTAATGGCCATGCCAAAAACAAGGAGAGGAAATGTTGCTTGTCTAGTGGCTGTGGACCACTGCAGCAAATGGGTCTCAGTCAGACCACTAAAGGACAAATCAGCCAGAAGTGTCACGGGGGCATTTGAAGATCAGATGTTACCAACATTCTTGAAGCCCCCATACAAGGTTTTAACAGATAATGGGGTGGAATTCAAAAGTAACAGGTTTAGGGACATGCTCAAAAGGTACAACATAGATCATATATTCAGCAGTCCTTATAAGCCATCTTCAAACGGGGCAGTAGAGCGCACAAACCGTACGTTTGCAGAGTTCCTGAAGAACATAGTGACAAAGGACCAGGAGTGGGATGACTGCTTACCCAGGGTGGTTATAATTTATAACAACACAAAACACTCAGAACTTGGAATGACACCAGCCGAAAAACTATTAACCCAAACACATAAGGAGGGAAAGGTATTACCGATCTCTATGGAGGAGCAAAGCAAATGGAAGGAAGGACATCCAAACTGGCTCCCCTATGCAGTAGGAGTTAAGGTCAAAAGGAAGATTATTTCGGCAGATCGGTCCTTAGAGAAAAAACTGGGTGAAAGATATGAAGGCCCATTCACGGTTGTCAAAGTAATAGCTGGTGGAATGACATATGATGTTGAGGGTCAGGGTAAAACCATGAGGGTCCATTATGCACATTTAAAAGTATGGGCAGACCCACCAGATTACCTCAGGCAGTATTTTGAGAATGAAAAAGGTGAAGTCCATCCACACAATGAATATAGGGCTGAAATAACAACAGAGGATGAAATAGAGGAAGCACCAGCAGGTATCATATATAGTACGTTCCCAGAGAGAGTAAAAGAGAAAAGAAGAGGTAGGACGGAAATCAAGGAAACATGGGACCTTCTACAATTGGCCATTGGCAAAACAGGCCATAAAAGAGGTATTGGAATTCAAACGGAACATTTAGGAGAGGATAAGGAAACACAAACAGAGGCAGAACCTATTCCATCTCCTATAGATACTAGTGATCTATTGGATTGGGTGGATTCAGCACCAGAGGATACAACTTCAGATGCGGGATTTGATCTACAGAATTTCGAAAGAGAGCTAAGGTTCCCTAATGACAGTTACACCATAGGTATAACCATTTCAGACGCTACTGAAGAGGAAGAGGAGGTTCCAGGAAGTATAACTTCAGTACATGATGAAGATATACAGGTAGATAATCATGTTACAGGTAATTTAAATATCCCTTTTTATAATTTCAGATCCATTCATGAGGAACTAAGAGAAGTTGGTGAGGATCCTGAACAAATGATGTTGGCTGATAGATCAGAAGGACAAGGAAGAACCCAACAAGGATCGGAGATTGAACATCGGCCAATGACACGGTCAAGAGGGTCAGCTCCAGATCTTCCGAATGTACAAAAAAGGGTATTGGAGTATGAAAGGAGGGCTGAGGAGAGAAGGGCGTCTAGTGGAAACTAGGTTAGTTTACTACTCTTGTTTATATTATTATTGAATCTTGTTTATTATTGTTTGTTTTATGGGATGTTTTCCCTTCTTTAAAGATTGGGTTTCCAATCTTGAAGGGGTGAGTAGTGTCATGAGTCTAGTGACTCATGGCATCTATTTTGATCAACCTCCCAATCTTTTACGAAGCAGAAAAGTGTCCAGGTTAAAGGAAAAACTCATTGTTTTCTCAAAAGAAGTTCAGGTAAACAGTTGTGTTGAATTCCAGTGTCTAAGGATTCATTACAAAATTGTGATTGCCGACTTTATAAGGATTTTTACTAAGTTGTTATTATCAGCTTTCCAAGGATTTATTTACGAGCTGTGATTCCAGCTTTATAAAGGATAAATTCTCCCAAAAAAATTGGTATGTATAGTTAAATATAAAGTGATGTTTACGATAGTTTAAAATCTAAAAGGAGGAATAGGATTTATGATTTGCTGTTTAAATGTAACGAAATAACGTTTAAAGTTTAATTAAAATATATCAGTGTTAAAGCGTAAATTGTGGAAAGTTAGATACGAATAAACTAGGGAACATTGTTAGAATACGAGGAATTACCAAAGAATATTTTAAATCTATATATGGGATCTTTTCGGTTTGAAGGACAATGAAAGTTATATTAAGAATAGTCAATGATAAATGAAAGTTTAGAGTAAGGATGACATGGTAATCTATAGGAAGGGATAGTCGAAAGGATTTAAAGGAGAAATTATATATATGTATATGTGTATGTGTGTGTGTGTGCGTGTGTGTGTTTAGAAACATATACAAAGGTGTAAAAAAAGGATTCTTAAGATATGGGAAGTTAACATTGAGGAAAAGGGCGCACATACAATTTAGGTTACAATTGCGGTCGAAGGAATAGGTTAAATTAGATTTATTATTATTATTATTATTATTATTATTATTATTATTATTATTATTATTATTATTATTATTATTATTATTATTATTATTATTATTATTATTATTATTATTATTATTATTATTATTATTATTAGTATCGTTATTGCTATTTTCATTATTATATCAAGTATTTAGGGGTTATGAGCACTAGTGTGTATCATATTACTCTGCGGAGTATTAATGTTATTTAGGTTAACTGAATCGAGTGCTAGGTTATTACTTTATTTGGTACCTTTATGAATATTATTTGTACGCAAGGTTGGGGGGATTATTATTATTATTATTATTATTATTATTATTATTATTATTATTATTATTATTATTATTATTATTATTATTATTATTATTATTATTATTATTTGTATTATTCTTAAAACGGCTATTAATTGTTATTCCGATAGCGTGGATAACTATTGGCGTTATTAAATTTATATTTTGCTATTAGTGAGCCAATAATTAATGGTTGGTTATTTTATGATTTTCAGGGAGACGAGTTTGGAGCCGAGGTTAGACCCGAGTTTTCGAGCCAAGTTTAGAGCCAAGTTCAAAGCCGAGTCTAGGACCCAACTCAAAGATTGGATTCCGATCGGACTCAGACGCAAGGTTAAGTCCAATAAGGTCACGACCGGATATTAAGGCCAAGGCTGCAATTATTAGCCAACTAAGCTTCCAGCTATATTTAGAGGCCTAAGTTAACCCTAGGTTAGCTACTGAGGTTTAAGAAAACAGACTACGGAAGATTCCCAAGGTCGAAAGGTCACACAGGTCGTGTGTTTCAATTGGATCAGGTTATTCAAAGGAGTAAAGAGCACCTTCCGAAGGGTCATTCGTCTAAATAACGACATTAAAAAGGAAGTATTGCTCTTGTACCTTCTATAAATAATTTAAACTGAATTTGTAAATAATAAACATAACCCGGGTTTATATTGTATTGTATATTTTGTTCGAACTAAATTGGTATATATTATTTAGCTTAGGTTAGTAATAGGGTGTGTATAAATTAAAGTTTAAAACAGCCATAGGTAGATAGGATTAATATTGAAAATACGTAATTATCCATATTATTTATTATATATAAGAAAAACCCAACTTTCGTGTCTTTCAATCCTTTTGTTCTTCTTTCACTGTAACAGGAAAAGTCCTCTGTAAAGGAACGCAACTTTGCCTCCCGCATTTAAAAAAGAGACGTAACAACAAAAATCCCATTACAGCGCATACGATTGCATCACAATATATATATATATATATATATATATATATATATATATATATATATATATATATATATATATATATATATATATATATATATATATATATATATATATATATATATATATATATATATATATATATATATATATATATATATATATATATATTCTAGATGGTTAGGAAAAATAATTATTAATTTTCAATGGTAAATCATTGCTTTTAAAATTGCTAAATATTAATAAATAATATGCCCCAAATTTCATATTCAAGACATTTTTCTAAGGCACGACGAAATTATCAGTTTTCGCCGATTTTTATGAAACTTTATATATATATATATATATATATATATATATATATTTATATATATATATATATATATATATATATAAAAAAAAATATAATATATATATATATATATATATATATATATATATATATATATATATATATATATATATATATATATATATATATATATATATATATATATATATATAAATATATATATATATATATATATATATATATATATATATATATATATATATATATATATATATATATATATATATATATATATATATATATATATATATATATATATATATATATATATATATATATATATATATATATATATATATATATATATATATATATATATGAAATTTTTGAAATGATCCGTAATGAAAAAAAAAGTAAAAAAAAATGTTTAAGAAAATGAGTCTGAATAAGATATGAAGTTTCCAAACTTTATTTTTTAAAGCCCTTTTACTGCCAGATGTTTCTTTATTTTCAATTTATGATATTGAAGGAATATTTTACTATTTTTCCAGGACTAATCTCCTCGGGTGGGATACGGGGGAGATTTGCCACCGTAATCTAATGTTCGTTTGACATGAAATTATTTACCGCTAGAAAAAATAATTATCGAAAAAATTCAAAAATAAGCCATTCGTATAGCACAACAGGTCCATTTACTAGATAGCTTGCAACTTGGTCTTCATTTTCTTTATTATTATTAAAGATATGCTGAATGAAACTATAAAAGTCAAAACTATCTATGAAAGGTTAAAAGAAGAGTACCTAAATTCCAAATTCTTCAATATAATAAAGAAACTCTGAACAACGAGAGGTTTGAAAAGAAGTTTGAAGCAACAAATCCTCAGTGAAATATCAAATTCTTTCAAACCTCTGCACAACTTGTTGCATTGACGGACTTTAAATTACCACCAAATTTGCATTGTTTGCCAATCTTGGTTTAGGGAATTGATGCCACAAAAAAGACCTAAAAATTTTATTGTATTCGTAAAATTCAACATAAAATGTATATATTTTTTTGTAGTTTTAAAATCGAACAGGTAAAAATAAAAGAAAAATAAGAAGGAAATGTATTAACAAAAGAAACATAGAAAGTGAAAAATAAACAAAATGAAAATAATTTTTAATTACTTTTTTTTATTTAAAAGAGAAAAACAGAAACAACAAATTAAATTTTAATTATTATTGAACACTTCAATATATATATATATATATATATATATATATATATATATATATATATATATATATATATATATATATATATATATATATATATATATATAGGGTTAAGTTAACTATATAGTTGGTTAATTTAAATATATAGTTAAATATATAGTTAAATATTTAGTTAAATAATATAGTTAACTATATATTAACTATATATTAACTATATATAACTATATATACATATTTATATATAACATATATATACATATATATATATATATATATATATATATATATATATATATATATATATATATATATATATATATATATATATATATATATATACATTAACTATATATATATTAACTATATATTAACAATATATATATATATATATATATATATATATATATATATATATATATATATATATATATATATATATATATATATATATATATATATATATATATATATATATATATATATATATATATATATATATATATATATATATTAACTATATATATATATATTAACTATATATATTACTATACATTAACTATATATTAATATTAACTATATATTTAGTTAAATATATAGTTAGTTAGTTAAATATATAGTTAAGTTATATATATAGGGTTAAGTTAAGTTACGTTAGGTTACATAGATTTAAATAAATAATTAGAACTGACAATAAATGCGACAGGCAACCTTAATCTTTATGCTTATTGCTAAAAAAAAATACCTTCTAAAGTGGGAAAAATACAAAATTTTAATAAATATACCTTTTCGGTGAAAGATCCTACTGAATAGCCTATATATATATATATATATATATATATATATATATATATATATATATATATATATATATATATATATATATATATATATATATATATATATATATATATATATTTCCCGTTTGTTGAGATACTCTTTTACTTCATAGGTAGAATGAGAAGTCACTGACTGTTCTGAAATTTACTCACTTTTGAATTCTGCGTTTTCTTGTAATTTGATATTTGGAGGAGCTCAGGAGAGATTATCTTAAAGTGAGTCTTCTATTTCTTCTGAGTGTTTTTTGATTTGGTATCTGACTGAGTATCTCAATGAAACGTGGCTTTATATACAAATTTGATGTACTTATGCAAAAATTTTGCTTACGCCAAATTTTAGCATAAGTTTAAACATAAAAATATAAATTAAAATTTTTACAAAGTTATAATGGAGTACTACATATATATATATATATATATATATATATATATATATATATACTATATATATAATTTATATATATATATATATATTTATATATATATACTATACTATATATATATATATATATTTTACAGTTATCACCACCGCTCACGGGCAAAGCCCTATTCAAGGAGGGGGTGTTAAAATAAACAAAACTTCAACTAACGCAAATTACGCAGATGAGCACAGACGCGGGCCTTAAAGTGAGGGAGATTAAATTGAGTAGGAAACACAGAAGATGGAAGAGAATTCCACAGAACAGAGGTGGCAGGAAAGAAGGAGGCACCGCAGCGAACTAGTCTGGAGTTGCTAATATCAACACAAAACTCATGTGCCGACACAGCACCCCTTGTGCTACGAGGGCGTCTTAAAGGTGGTGGCACGCGAGTGGAAAGTTCCCTCGAGCACTTGCCGCTACGGTACCTATAGAAAAGAGATAAAGCACCAACATCGCGCCGCAAAGATAGAGGGTCAAGTGAACTAGAAAAACGGACAGTTTATAAGTCTTTTTTGCCTTTGACTCGACCCTATCCAAAAGCCGGGTGAAACCTGAGCCCCCAGATATGAGAGCAGTACTCCATGCAAGGGCGGATGAGACCCTTGTATAAATGGAGTAACTGTGAAGAGGAAAAAAAGTCTCGCAGTCTAAACAGAACTCCCAG
>JABUQX010130232.1:15000-20000 GCA_015478945.1 Trachelipus rathkii
GGTTAGCGCACTTTCGTTTGATGAAAGCCCGCTTTGCTCGTCGAAGAGTATCCCTGCAACGATTTCTAGCAGAATGAAAATTAGCAAGAGTGATAGGAGAACGAGAATTTTTCCACTCCCGATACGCACTGTCTCTAGCCTGAATGGCCAGAGAACAAGCACGATCGGACCATGGATTATGAGGAGAGAAAGATTTAGTCGAAGAAGGAATGAACCTGCTCATCCCATCAACGATTACAGCTCCCACCTTATCGGCAGAAGTCGAAGCGTCAGAGTCAAAGCAGTCACTCCAATTATAGTTAGCGTAGAAGCAACGCAAGGCCCAATCAGCCCGATCAAAGTGCCAGAAAAAACGCATGGGGCAGGATGGAGCTGTTGGAGAGAAAGTATTAAAATTAAGAGATATAAGGTTGTGGTCAGATTTACCAATAGGAGCGAAGGTGGTGTATTTATAGAGAGAAGGATTAGTGGTGAAACATAGGTCAAGTGTGTTCAAGAATTGGTTGGGACGATCCGGAATATGTGTAGGTTCGTTGATTAGTTGCTCCAGATCGTTGAGAATGCTGAATGATTCGGCCTCCTCCCACCTAAATCAGTATGAGAGGACCCCCAACCATTCAGTGTTGTGTACATTGAAATCCCTAAATAGAGGACCTCAGTATTTGGATGAGAAGATATAACAGTCTCGTGAGAAGTAGTAAGATATTCAAAGAAGGAGTGAAAATCTGTTCTATTAGGAGAACAGTAGCAGAAGCACAAGATTATTGTAGTAGAAGGAAGAAAGATTTTGAGCCACAGAACATCAAAGTTAGGAGATTCGAGATTCACGAGACGTGTTACAGGAGTATTAATGTTTACATAGGCACACACTCCACCCTTCAGACGGAAATTATGAAATAAGTTATAGTTGGATACATTAAAAGAGTTAGAGGATGAATTCTTAGCCATCTGAGTCTCAGACAAGAGCAAAAGGTTAGGGCTAGAGTTAGAGAGGTGATATTCCACAGAGGCAAAGTTAGACTTTAAGCCACGGATGTTGGTGAAGTCAATAGAAAGCCCGCGCCCATGCAAACCTGCCATCTCTCTCTCTCTCTCTCTCTCTCTCTCTCTCTCTCTCTCTCTCTCTCTCTCTCTCTCTCTCTCTCTCTCTCTCCCACACACACACACACACACACCCCCCCACAACCATCTAACCAAACAAGAATAGACAAAAGCGGACTAAAACAAAAGGAGGAGTCGGGATAAAAATTTAACATAAACTAAATCCCAACAATAAATATATATATACATAAATTAACATACACACCAAAAAATTATAAGTGACCTTCGTTAAAACCTTAAAAATAAAAAATTATAATACCTTATGTTTACAAAAATAGAAAGAAAATTCTAAAACCGTATGTACAGTAAATATGCAAACTATGTAAAACCTAGAAAACTAAAAACTCACAAGCACTCCCTCACACTAGCAAATTTACTTACGCAAAATTAAAAGGAAAAAACTAGTAATCTACATTAAAACTTGAAAAGCAAAAGTAAAGGCTAAAAACCGTACGTAACAGTAAATATGTGTAGCATGTATGCCCAGTAAATATGTAACGTTTAAAAAGTTAAGGTAATACACTAAAAACTTTATATTTTATATATAAAAATATATATATATATATATATATATATATATATATACTATATATATATATATATATATATATATATATATATATATATATATATATATATATAAATTTATATATATAGGTATATATATATATATATATATATATATATATATATATATATATATATATATATATATATATATATATATATATATATATATATATATATATATATATATATATATATATATATATATATATATATATATATATATATAGGTATATATATATATATAAAGATATATAACATAAATAACTATATATATATATATATATATATATATATATATATATATAATATATAAAAATATATATATATATATATATATAGGGAGCAATAACAAAATATTAAAATCGGAATGATTCATAATGCTAACTGAGAATTATTTCATTTGAGGGACTTTTACGAATTTTCTCAATTTTCCCATTAAATAAAAAAGATATGTAATAAAGTTTAATCTATAGCACGGTAATGTCTATAGTTATATTTATATTATATACATATACAACTTACTCGCGCGCAGCGCGAGTAAGTTGTTACACGGCACCGCTCGCACGCAACGAGCATTTGGAGTGAGCGCTTCAGTGAGCGGTCTGCCATGCATAAACGCCAGCCTGCTGTGCATTTACTCTATGGTATTGTTTTAGTTTTTATTTAACTCAATAAATATCTAATGAAAAAATAATTTAACTACAAGATAAAATAATTTTGAAAATGAAAAAATATCTCATTTAAGACCAAATAAAAAGTACACAAAATCGACTTTATGAAACTTCACAAATTTAATTTAAAATAAATAAAATCTTTTAGTTCTGTATTTTCCCTTTAAAAAATTTGTTGCTCCCTGGTTTAATAAAGGTCCTAAATATATATACATATATATATATATATATATATATATATATATATATATATATATATATATATATATATATATATATATATATATATATATATATATATATATATATATATATATATATATATATATATATATAAAAGAAAAAAAAATAAAGATATATATATATAGGTTATATATATATATATATATATATATATATATATATATATATATATATATATATATATATATATATATATATATATATATATATATATATATATATATATATATATATATATATATAAATATATATATATATATATATATATATATATATATATATATATATATATATATATATATATATATGCTATATATGCTATATATATATATATATATATATATATATATATATATATATATATATAAATAAGTCTTTCATTGTTGTTTTCTTTACATTTATTGATTCTTATTTACATTTTGTATCTCGTATTTTCCTGTATTTTTTTGTTTATATGTTTTTTTTATACCACTTCTTTGATTTTAAGTCAAGCAATAAAAACTTTAGTTGAATTTTATAAAAAGCAATAAAATTTTTATATCTTTTTTGTGCTATCAATTCTCTTGACCAAGATTTGCAAAACAATACAAATTTGGTGGTGATTTAAGGTCCATCAGTGCAAAAAAGTTGCTCAAAGACTTAAAAGAAGCTGAAACTTCATTGAGAGTTTGTGGCTTCAAACTTCTTTCCCAACTTCTTTATTTTTAGAAGTTTCTTTTTTTGTATAGAACAAATTTGAGTATTTGTTTTGATCTTGTAAAGACATAAATATTTTTTGCTTATTTGGTTTCGTAGAATATGTTTAATAAGTAATAAAAAATAACGAACCAACTCTGTAAGGTATAAAGTAAACTATTAACTAGAGAAACAAATTGAAAAACTTAGTAAGATAATTTTAGTATTCATTCTTTTGTCCAGAAACTTAAGATATCAAAATTTTTGTTATTAAACTTCTGAAAGCTTTATCTAAGATATATTCAATCATTTTGAAATAAAATATATATAATTTTTAGATTTATATAAAACGTAAGCTAAATAAAACCTCAATGATAAAAATTTACATACCGCAACACAAATCGTACGTCTGGCATCGAAATACTCAAGCATTTAATTCTAAGAATCCAGCACGTCTTTAGGTACAAAATAAATATTTTTTCAAATACTTGTAAGAGCTGTAAAATATATATATATATATATATATATATATATATATATATATATATATATATATATATATATATACCTATATATATATATATATATATATATATATATATATATATATATATATATATATATATATCCTTACTAAGTTTATTTAAATATTAAAATAAATTTTGAACAAGATGCATACAAAAAATCATGCTGAAAATTCATAACAATTAGAAGACACTTAAAAAAAATTAAATAAAAAAAAAAATGGCGAGGTTTTGTGAGGGATATGGTTGTGGGCCACCTGGGCCAGGATGAACCCATTGACAAGATGACATAGTGAGGGTTCATCGCTGTCCCGTGAAGCTTTAGGGTGGATTTTCTGACTGCGACGAGTTCTTACTAAAAAGTATAAAGGGGGCGGTAAGGTTGGGCTTTCTTTTCGACTTGCGTCATATTCTTATACTACTTTTCTGTTTCCGGTGCATTTGACGCACCTTACCCTGGAGAGAGAGAGAAGGTTGATATATATATATATATATATATATATATATATATATATATATATATATATATATATATATATATATATATATGCTATATATCTATATATATATATATATATATATATATATATACCAGTATATATATATATATATGTATATTTACAAGAGAAAATGCTGGACCCTGGGAGATGTGTGTGCATGTGTTTGACCACTACGCTACGACGAGACAAAAGAAGAATCCGAGAATACTTCTACTGTCCAAGCAGAGCATTACTACGTACTCCTCCCGCTCGCACTCGGGCGTAAGGAGTACCAAACAGGGTGAATAATAATTCCAAGACCGGGGGTCATTATGTACAAAAATGCAATACCCTGCAATCAAATTTGTATTTGTGAATACCCCCTGATGTATTTCACCATGCTGAGTTCGATCCTGGACAATAGCAGATGAGCGTGCAGGAGTGTTTGACCACTACGCCGACGAGACAAGAAGAATCGAGAATACTTCTACTCTCAAGCAGGCATTACTACCTATTCCTCCCGCTCGCACTCGGGCGTAGGGTCAAACAGGGTACCGAGCATGGTGTATAATAGTAATTTACAAGTACAAATTTGATTGCAGAGGTATTGCATTTTCTTGTACATATATTTATTGGTATTATTCACCATGTGCAGTACCCTGTTTATTCCCTTGAGGTGCAATAGTAATGTAGCTGAACCAGTAAATATTCTCAATTCTCTTTGGCTGCTAAATCGT
>JABUQX010130233.1:0-2500 GCA_015478945.1 Trachelipus rathkii
GAGGATTTCCTGCTAGCGAAGGCAAAGGTCCGGGAAGAATTTTCCAAAAGAAAGTGGCTGATGTATTAAGAGTTAGCTTACTCTGATAAAAAACGTTGGGGTTTATTGCTCAAATTGTGTATTGCCTTTTGGAAACAAAAGAAGAAGGTAAAGGAAAAACACCAGGAATTTAGTGTTTTTGTCTCGAGACTGTATTCAAATTTAAAGAAAAGCCATTGGAATCTTTTCAAAAACACGAGGCAACTAAATATCACAAAAAATCGGTAGAAAACGAGATTTGGTGTATGAAAAGCAGGTTCAAGGAAAAATCGAGAGCATCGAAAAACAGATTGACGTCAGAAGAAAGGGAGGCCGAAGACAGTAGAATGCGGCTAATTCCAATGTTGAAACAATTCGATTCTGTGGTAGCAGAATATATCGTTAGGTGACATCATGACTCATGTCGAATCGAACTCTCTTGGCATGTGGGAAAGATGGTAATTTTCGGAGTCTTTTTAAAAATATCGTGCTAATGCTGGAGACCATGCTCTTCTCAGAACATGTTAAAAAACTTTGTCTAAGAAATGCCCATGTATACCAGTTCCAAGTCCAAATGCTCTAATTCAGTCATTTGCGCATCTCATCCAACGTAAAATGTGCAAAACATAAAAAAGTAAATTTTGTACTGTCTTAACCGATGAGACGACCGATGTGTTCAGAAGGAACAATTTTCGTTGTGTGTGCGTTACATTGATATTGATACTCTTACCGTCAAAGATTTTTTTGTGTTTCGTCCTCAGTAAATGATTTGACCGGAATAAGTCTTGCAAAATTATTGAAGAAAAAGTACTGAAACTTGGTTTGGATATGAATAATCTAAGAGGACAAGGGTATGACGGTGCAGCAGCACGGGGCCCCGCCGGCCCCGGCCCGCGGCCAAAAATCAGGAAAAACGCGGGTTTCTACCGGGGTTTAACTGTAAATTTACCTAAATAATAGAGGTTAATCAAAACAAAATAAAAAAAATATATTTAATCATTACTCCTTTATATATTGATGCAAAATATATAAATATACCTAAATATAATTCAATTTTTTTGGTATTTACTATGATTTCAAATTGAAATTGAGGCCAAATTATAATTTTTCCGAGTTTTTAACTATATAAAAATATTCGGAAATTTTGATTATATCAAACGAATTCGGAAAAGGAAATAAATATAATTTTTAAAATATTAATGTATTTATTTATTTAAAGTAAATATCTTCAAGAAAATCAAATATTTTCCGAAATCTCTTTTCAAAATTATTTATTTAATTGAATTAATATATATATATATATATATATATATATAATATATTTTTTTGTAGTTGTCACCACCACTTATACATAGATGTAATATATATATATATAATATATATATATATATATATATATATATATATTTTACAGTTGTCACCACCACTCACGGGCAGAGCCTTATTCAGGGGGGGGGTGTTGCACGCTAAAATTTCATGCCGCTAGCGTAAATTACGCAGATAGCCAACAGACCGCAGACTTTAAAGTGAGGGAGCATTAAATTCAAGCAGGAAACACAGAAGATGGAAGAGAATTCCACAGAACAGAGGTGGCAGGAAAGAAGGAAGCACCGCAGCGAACTAGCCTGGAGTTACCAATATCTATAGAAAACTCGTGCGCAGACACAGCACCCCTTGTGCTACGAGGGCGTCGTAAAGGCGGTGGTACGCGAGTGGCAAGTTCCCTCGAACACCTTCCGCTGCGGTACCTATAGAAAAGAGATAAAGTACCAACATCGCGCCGCAAAGATAGAGGGTCAAGTGAACTGGAAAGTACAGAACAAGTTTATAAGTCTTTTGGCTTTTGACTCAACCCTGTCCAAAAGCCGGGTGAAACCAGAGCCCCCCCCCAGATATGAGAGCAGTACTCCATACAAGGGCGGATGAGGCCCTTGTATAGCTGGAGCAACTGAGAAGAGGAAAAAAAATCTCGCAGTCTAAACAGAACTCCCAGTTTTTTTGAGGCCGCCCTAGCAACCGTTGTGATGTGAGGTTTCCAAGACATTTTTTTGTTTATGTTAAGGCCAAGGATGTTTATATTGTCAACAGGAGAGACGAGAGAACCGTCGAAAGAGATAGGAAAGTTAGAAGGTGTTTTAGAGAGGGAGATTTGTAGAAGTTGAGTTTTTAAAGAATTGAATTTCACAAGGTTGAGACGACCCCAATCGGAAATTCTATCCAGATCAGCGAGAATAGAATCGGAAAGATTAAGACGAGAGGCAATTCTAGAAGTAAAGGAGGGAGCAGAATTGAAATGAGTTGAAGAATGAAGGGTCGAGTCATCGGCATATGAGTGGATAGAGTTAGATGTGCAGGTGAGAAGATCATTAATGAAAAGTAAGAATAAAGTAGGAGATAAGACAGAACCCTGAGGAACACCACTATTGACAGAAAAAGAAGAAGTCGCTCCATGAACCACAACATGATATTGAGCGACTTGAAA
>JABUQX010130233.1:7500-12500 GCA_015478945.1 Trachelipus rathkii
TGTATTACATAACACAAAACTTTTATTTATTTTTTATATTATTTGTTTAAAAATTATATATTTTTCCTAAATTTTTATTCTTTTTATGTTTATAACTTAAATTTTTTTGTGTTTTTACACCCTCTAAAGCGGTAAATCAGTAAATCAAGCCACCCACCTCTTTCCTCCCACCCGTCCGTGATCTATTGATCTATTGATCTATTAATCTATTGATCTATTGACCTATTGATTCAAGGCATATTTTGTATAACATAACACAAAACTTTTATTTATTTTTTTTATTTGTTTAAAAAATATATTTTTTACTAAAATTATTATTCTTTTTATGTTTATAACTTTAAAAATTGGCGTCTTTAGACACCCTAAGGCAAAAAATTTAAATCAAGCCACCCACCCCCTCCCCTCCCCTCCCACCCACTCATGATCTATTGATCTAGTGATTGTGTTCACATTTCGAGTATCATTTTGGATAAACATTGCATAAAAATAAGTTCTTTATATACTGAACAACGAATATATGCTAACGTAACAACGTATTCACATTAATAAAGCTAACATAGCATAACCTGAACTAAGAATATAATGTACAACGACATACCTTACATACCTTACGCACGAATAAACTGCTAACATTAACAAAGTTCCATGCTTAGCAACAGTAAAGTAACTAACATTGCACACAAAACGTAACCTATTCACACTTTTTTTCAAACATATCTCTAACATATCAATGTTATTTTTACATTAACATAGTAAATAATATTTAAATAAAAATTTATCATAACCTTACCTAATTATCATACTGACCAACGAATATACGCTTACGTAACAAAGCTTTTTACATAGTAATATTTAACTAAAATTTATCATAACCTTACTAACTATCAATCCCCAAAGGATAACTGCAAACATAAAAAGTTTTATCCTCAGTAAAGCTAAACTATGAACATAACATACTTAACACACAACCGGCGTACGAATAAACTGCTATCATTAACAAAGTTAACAATAACCAATAAAGCTAACATAGGGAAGTAAAATAAGTTTTCATTTTTATAACATATAATTTTCATTGAAAGTGCATTATATAAATACATAAAAACATATAAGTTTATTTTAAATATATTAATTCATCTGTGCAGGGGACATAGGATTCTGCATAAATTGAGCATGTTCTATATATCTCTCCAGAGATTCAACTCCCTCTGAAATGATGTAAGTATAAATGCCTCCTGCAGCACTAATTCATTCTTCTGCATATTCAGGTTCAATAGCACGCATTCTCTCATGCCAGAGAGAAGTAAACTTATCCACGTTGTTAGTTATTAGCATACTCCTGTATACCCTATTATAAGGTAAACCACATGTCCAGTATAAATATTGAAGATTATCCCATGAGCTATATGTATTAAGTCCTCAAGTATGTCAACTTCGTCAAGATGGGGTGTTAATTCATTTTTCATTTTAACCAAAGCTGTAATATTTTCTGAACCCTATTCGGGTTCGCACGAATGTGACATCATCGAAGGGCTTCCAATAGTTGCGTACATCAATACTTTTAACACTGTCACATGACGTGAAAACAACCTCTATTCTATTAGAACCTCTCACACTGTCTCCTCTGATAGATATTTCACTATGAGTCGATGCATCAGATGACACATACTTAGCCTTTACCCATGCTTCTGCGATATCAATAATCTTGATGAATTCTTTAACCGAAATGAATAAAGGTCTATTATTTGCACCTCGGTTGGAATACAAGCAATGAAGCGGTCTCCATTCGGTTTACGAATAAATATAATGACACATCGTCGAGAATAACGAAGGTCCTCGTAAATATATTACCAACAAGCTTAGGTGTAGGGTGAGACGTCATCGTACCAGCATAGCGAAAAATGTCTTACTGATGAAATCGAGTGTATAAACAGTCCCCAAATATAATGAGATTCTTTCTTTCAACCAATCAGAAGAAAGTAAACAAGAATATGACGTACGAATGAACCATATCGGTTCAAAAGTCTATACAACATAGTGTGTACAGCTTTGTTTAAACATGAAACTGCAACAGAAACAAAAAATTGATAATGACAATAATAATTTCATGTACAGGCTTTACGTCCGAGTCATTTTCTGTTCGCGTTTATATTTTCATGTTTATGCCTTACGAGCAATACGTTTCACGTCTGTATTTGTATTTCGTATTTCATTAGGATTATTAGATACCGGTCGAGAAGTTGTTTAAACTCTTTCCCCTTTCGAAACATTACGCAATACCTTTGATTCTTGTTTGTCACAGGGTTAATATAACAAATTTATTAAAACATTTTATATTTTTGCTAAGGTCTTTATTCTTTTTTATGTTTATAACATTAGCATATTAATTTTTAACAAAGCCTAACAAAAATTTATCATAACAACCTATCTATCATGCTGATCAATGAATAAATGCTAATCTATGGCAGTGATGTCAATTATCTCTGTCTGATGCGGCTGTTGTCAAACTTACCACTCACATGTTATCACATCTATGATCATACAATATTAATTTATATTAACATAGTAATATTTATCATATCAATAACCGCTTAATTAACAAATTAGCTACGAATAAATGCTAACTAACAAAGTTTTAAACATCAGTTATTCACGTAAATATATTTTGTTTATTGAATGTTTATTCTTTTATAAATTTATTTTTTTAAATTGTTTTATTCTTTTAATTTTGTTTAATATAAAAGAAAGATATATTTTTTTAAACTTTTTATTTTTTTTATTTTGTTTAAAACATTTTGATTTTCCACTAAAATTTTATCTTTTAATGTTTATAAACGTAAATAAATTGGCGTTTTACAGATCAAAGCAGTAAATCAGTAAATCAAACCAACCGCATCCCTCAACCTCCCCCATCCTTGATCTATCGATTCTATTGATCTATATAATTGCAAGTCATATTTAAACCTTCATTTTTATATAAACATAACAAAATAAATTCTTGAATAAAATATCATAGTAACATTAACAAGTTCCGCTACTTAACAAACTGTAAGAGGTATACTATACCTACATATCATAACCTATTTACCACTTTTTAAGCATATCTCTACCATTATCAATTATTACGTTACCTACATAGTGACATTTAAAAAAAATTAATGCAAATCTACAATAACTTTATTACCGTTCGGAGACTAAATCTTTCTTTCATAACAAAGTTTCACATCAATAAAGCTAACATATCATAACCCTAACTAAGAAGAATATAATGTACAACAACAAACCTAAACATACCTTACACACGAATAAACTGATAACATTAACAAAGTTCCTTAAACCTTAACAACCATTTTGTATCAAATATTACATAAAAATGTTCCTTGGATGAACATAACTAAATATATTAAAAACATTTTATGTTTTTACGAAATCAAAACTTGAACAACTATAATGCTAACATAACATACTGGTCTAAAAACATAACGTGCTACAATCATACCTGACATACTTACATACGAAATAAACCTGGCCAACATTAACAAGTCTCTGCTCTATCAACGCTAACTACAAACAGTGTAATTATGATACATTATCATAGTAATATCTGGAACTGCATTCATTTGTACACACGAATAAATTGCTAACACAAGACAAAGTTCACTGCACAATACCGGTAAAGCAGCTGACATCACGCATATCTCTAACATATCAAGGTTATTTTTACATAGTTAATTTAACAAAATTTTAATTTATCATAATCTTACTTAGCTATCATACAGCCTAGCGAGTAAATGCTAACATAACAAAGTTTTCACATCAATTTGTATTTCGTATTTCATTAGGGTTATTAGATGCCGGTCGAGAAGTTGTTCAAACTCCTTCCCCTTTCAAAACATTACGCAATACCTTTGATTCTTGTTTATCACAGGGTTAATATAACAAATTTATTAATATATCATAACCTAAAACTAAGAATATAATGTACAACAACAAACCTAACATACCTTATTCACTAATAAACTGACAACTTTAACAAAGCTCCCTACTTAATAACAGTAAGTAACTAACATTACCTACAAACTCCCTTGAACTAATAACATAATGTAAAATAACATACCTATCATACCTTACCCAAGAATAGCATGCTAACATTAACAAAGGTTCCTACTTAACAACAGTAAATAACTGACATTACGTACAAAATGTAACCTATTCACATTTTTCAAGCATATCTCTAACATATCAATGTTAATTTTACATATAACATAGTAATATTTAAACAAAAAAAATTATCATAACCTTACCTAACTATCATAAGGCCCAACGAATAATTGCAAACATAACAAAATTTTATCCTCAGGAGAGCTAAACTAAAAAATATAACATACCTTGCATACGAATAATATGCACATTAAAAAAGTTCCCTACTTATCAAAAGAAAAAGTAGCTAACATTGCATACAAAACACAATCTATCCCCACTTTTCCAACATATCAATGCTAATTTAACAAAACTTAACAAAAAAGAAATTATCAATCACCTAACCTAACTATCGCACTGACAAACTAATAAATGCTATTTTAAACTAAGAACATAACATATCTAACTTAATAATAAACTGCTTTCATTAACAAAGTTCTTTGCTTATCAACGGTAAGTAACTAACATTGACCATAAAACTTAGCCTATCTCCCATTTTCTACACATCTCTAACATATCAATGTTAATTTTACATTAACATAGTAATATTTAGCAAAAATTTATCATATCATAACCTAACTAACATATTGAACTACGAATAAATGCTAACATAACAAAGTTTACACATCAGTAAAGCTAATAATAATAATAATTAAAAAACTAAAAGAAAAATAAACCTAAAAACATAACATACCTTACATACGAATAAACAGCCAACATTAACAAAGTACACTGATTAATATCGGTAAAGTAACTACCATTACATCACAAAACGTAACCTACTCCCCTATTTTCTATCATAT
>JABUQX010130233.1:20000-23319 GCA_015478945.1 Trachelipus rathkii
GTAAGGTATTTTTTCCTATGTTCACGAACCTCTAGATTCCGATTTTGGAGGTTTTAGGCAGGGCTGCGGAGCCGGCAATTTTTCCGGCTCCGACTCCAGGCTCCGGCTCCAGCATTTTAAAATTACCCGGCTCCGACATCGGCTCCAGCATTTAAAATTACCCGGCTCGACTCCGGCTCCGGCTCCAGCAATTTTTAAAATTACGCGGCTCCGACTCCGGCTCCGGCTCCGGCATTTTAAAATTGTTCGCTCCGACTCCGGCTCCGGCTCCGGCTCCGACCCCTTGTTATAATTCTTTCTCCATTTGCATGAAATCATTAATTCTGATGCAAAATTTTGTGGGGGTATGATGAAATTAAATGTTTAAGACATCTTCACCCAGAATTTAAAACTTAGAAAATATTTTATAGAAAATAGGAATTTTAAGAAATACAGAAAAGGAATCAGTCACTCCTTAATTTTAATATAATTCCTCTTTGAACGATGAACTGCCTGAACAGTTACGTAATAATTTTATTATTTTTTTTTTCTAAAAGAATAAAAATCATATTTTAGATTCATCCTAAACCTTCCTTCTCTCTCTCTCTCTCCTCCTCTCTCCTCCTCTCTCTCTCTCTCTTTCTCCTCTTTCTCTTATATATATATATATATATATATATATATATATATATATATATAATATATATATATATATATATGCTCTTTCTCTCTCACTTCCTAAATTTTAAAATTTCTCTTTGAACAATGATCATATGTAATATAAGTTATTCAAACAATTGTTCTTAAAATAAAACTCCATCAATAGAATCCTCCTTTAACGATGTCCTTAGATCCTTTATTATTTTTAAAGCAGAAAAGAAGCTCTCAACATTCACTTGAATGAGGCAAAGCTGTATTGTGCAAGCGGCATCGCAGTTTAGGATAGCAAATGATTGCCTCTTTAACTGATAACTTTGATTTCCGGTCAATTTTCATTATTCCATCTGACTTATGGAATTCCACCTTTTATTTTTCTAGAAGATATTTAGGTTGAATGTCTTTTACTAGTAGATTGTCTTTTTAGTTTTTTCAATCGCTTTTCTGCATGCTCCAATTTTTCCCATTATCTGGCAAATGTGACTTCTTCATCTTCATCTGACAAAATTCTACAAGGGAGGATTCCTGAAACTGCTGAACTATCTGACTCCGCAGATTTCTGTTCGATAGCGTTATTCATTTTAAGTCCTAGTTCGCAAAGAACACTCCTAGCTTTAAATATCAGATCTTCAGTTCTGGGAAAGATTCTAAACAAAGATTGTCGACAAAATATTTTATTATTTTCAGTTAACATTCTTTCCCTTCTTTTCATGGAATTTATTTGTGATTTGCTAAAATCCGTTCTCTATAAAATTTTTCCTGCAGTCAAGTCTTCTGATTGAATATTTTTTGTTGTAAAGTATGGGTGTTTTAATAATTCTTCGAGTGTTTCGATTTGTTCCCACTGACTGTCGGAGAGAAAAAGTTCAGAAGTACCGGCAGCCATCGTACTACTACTATAATTTTTTAGTTGCAGAAGCCAATAGACTTTAGAGCATAAGACATGTACTTCCCCATCTTGTTCTAAGATTGCCACTTTTGCAGCTTGATTCTTTAGAACTTCCATTAATTTTGGGGTACGTGCTGCTTTGCTATTTGTCTCGCCGCCCTGCTTATAAGATTTGCTATATGAGTATTGTGGAGACCATCACCCACTGCTAACTGTAAAGTATGAAATCCACATCTCCTGTGTGCAATGTTAACGTTATCGGAACATAGCCTTTTCATAGTTTTATCAAGTTCATTCTGAAAACAACTATTACTTCTTCGTTTTGACATTCAATAAAATCAGTATCACATTTACCAATTTCCTATTCCTCACCCTCATTGTCCTTTTTTAATTTTTCGATCGTACTGATCATGTTTGATGCGTTATCCGTAACTAAGCTAATTACTTGTCTCTTGTTTTTTGAATTCTTTTAAGATGTCAGTAACAAATTCTTGAATATATTCATGAAATTTTTGTATTTTTTTCTTTTTTATTTGCTAACGTTTAGAAATATTGTTTTTATCTTAGTCACATTTATAAGGTATTGACAAAATAATTTAGCTTTGCCATGTGTAAGTATCCATTTTAAATGCACAAAGCGTGTCCCTTTATGCAATTTTAAGCTTATTTTTTTTTGTTTATTTTTTTCTTCTAGAACTATTTTACAATTTTTTCCAGTCTAAAGGGACTTCCAGTTTCTAAGCCATGTCTCCACACAGTGCTTTAAATCCTGGTTATGCAAAGAAAACTAATGGGTCACTTTCTTTTCACAACCATTATAATCAATTGTATTTTGAATTTTCACTTAATAATATAGACAGAACAAGTTTATGGCAACTGAAAAAAGTTTCCTTTAGTCTGAGTTTTGAAATTAAATGTTTCTCCTGATTACCTTCGGCTTCAGCTTTCTTTGAACCATCGCAGCGATTTCTGGCTGTAAGTTTTTTTAAATGTCGCATTAATTTAAAGGATCAATAGATGTATTGTGACCCCATGAGTAACTGGCCATTCCTGTCCATTTCCTTCCATCCACTATATTCCATCCATTATTCCCCATAAAGTATTTCCATTCCATTCCGTTAATGTACTGTCGTTGCGCCTTCGGAGTTTTCAAGTACAGTGGGCTCACCACCATCCATGACAGACATGCAGGAGTTTGTGTGCCTATATATATATATATATATATATATATATATATATATATATATATATATATATATATATATATATATATATATATATATATATATATATATATATATATATATATATATATATATATATTTATATAAATATATAAATTATATATTTATATATATATATATATATATATATATCTTCTCTCCTCTCTCTCTCTCTCTCTCTCACTCACTATATATATATATATATATATATATATATATATATATATATATATATATATATATATATATATATATATATATATATAACACCTAATGGGATTAATATTCACCAATTGAGAAGTTGACAGACCGAACAGCTCTTTTTTTGGCTCGACTCAACTCCAGCTCCAGGTCCCCCTAAAATTTCGCCTCCGACTCCGCCTCCGACAGATCTCCCAAAATTTCGCCTCCGGCTCCAGCTCCGGCTCCAGTCCCTAAAAGTTTAGCCTCCGGCTCCAGCTCCAGCTCCACCAAAACCTTGCGGCTCCGGCTCGGCTCCAGCTCCGGCTCCGGCTCCGCAGCACTGCTTTGAGGCATCCTCAGAATCTAGGATATAAGAGGGACAGCAGCA
>JABUQX010130234.1:0-11937 GCA_015478945.1 Trachelipus rathkii
GTTGTACTTCGTTCAGTTCGGATGGAGTGTTTAACCGTTTTTCGCATTATCGTGGCTCTTTCGTTTTTGCGCCATGTCGAGGGAAGTTTAGGATTTTGTGACCTGCCGTTCTCAGCTTTGTGCGCCGTTTAAGGCGATTGTGACTCTGAAAAACCACACTTGAAAAATACAGCTCCGAGGATTTACTTGATAAAGACAACTCCGAAGAGTTGCGATAAGGACAACTCCGAAGGAGTTGCATGATAAGAACGCTCCGAAAGAGTTACTTGATAAAGAACACAACTTCGAAGAGTTGCCTAAAAGGGCAACTCCGAAGAGTTACTTGATAAGGGCAACTCCGAAGGATTTATGATAAGGAGCAGCCAGAGGACGAAGACAAGGGCAACTCCGAAGGATTGCGCGGTAAGAGCAACTCAGAGAGAGAAGAGTTACTAAGGGCAACTCAGAAGAAGAGTTACTAAGAACAACACGAAGGAGAAGGATTTACAAAGGCAACTACGAAAAGGGGATTGCCAGGGTAACTCGAAAAGGTGCAGGCAACTACGAAGGATTGCTTAAAGAGGTAACTCAGAAGGAGTCACTAAGAGCAACTCAGAAGAGTTACTAAGGGCAACTACGAAGAGTTACTTGATAAAGGCGACTCTGATGAGTTACTTAATAAGGACAATGGTAAAGTTCAACCTAGATAAATGAAATCAACAAAATACTTACAAGACCCGGACACTCACACGAACAAACCTACACACCATGAAGTTACTTAACAATCCTCTGAGTGTAATTTAAGCACTGCTAGCAACCAATGAAAACTGTTAAAGCAATAATATTCCAATAAAAGTGCCAGCTCAATTCCTATGAAGAATCCGTAAACCAATCTAGAAGTTATGTAAAAATGTTGATTAGGATTTATGAACTTTCACCTTTTAATATTTCACGTAACTTAACTTGGACTTGAGTTACCAATGAAAAAAGGTACCAGTTCATTCCATGAAGAATCCGTAAACCAATCGATGAAAAAAGGTAACTTTTCGTTACGGGATGGAAAACGTAACGAGTCACTGGTTGGAAAAAGGTAACTTGCGTTACTGACGCTAAAAGGTAACGAGTTACTGGATGGAAAAAGATAACTTGCGTTACTGACGCTAAAAGGTAACTTGAGTTACTGGATGGAAAAAGATAACTAAAATAGCTTTAGCAGCTTTTTATTATAGACAATGATACCACATTTTGAAAGCGTTTGATATTTGAAACTATAGTGATAGTTTATGAATTTTTAAATATACGCAGACATATATATTTCGATATAACCATATATAGGTCGAGATATCAATACTCATAGATACGCGTATATATATATATATATATATATATATATATATATACTATATATATATATATATATATATATATATATATATAAGTAATAATATATCGAATTCGTAACTACCCGTCCATAAAAACGACCGTAGAAATACTTTACTTTTGCGTATATATATCTACCAAGTTAGGTTTATCGTACCGTCCTAAATTTTGTGGCACGCTAGGTGGTGACGTAACCTCGTCGTAGACCGGGTTGGCAACCATGCACCTCCCGGTGGCAGGTGCTGTCCTAAAAAGCAGTATTCGTGAAAGTTGAAATTTAGAATGGTATAGAGGTAATGAGTAAGTAGGATTCGGATCCGGATTCGGCACCGGTGCAGTGCTGAGTTAGTAAATATTTGTATAATACAGTATTGGTGTCCTTATATATATATGTTATTATTGAACACATGAATTTCGAATATGAGGAGGTTATAAGTTTGTGAGATTGTCGGGGACCCACAGAGAGAAGTCTCTGAAGAAAAAACACAGATTGTATAGAATAGGAAGAGGATAAATTGGATGGGTACATAGAGAAAGAAGAAAGGATCTAGTTCCATGAGAAGAGGTTGGAGTAAGGCAGCAGCACAAGTGCTGGCTAGACAGTGCCAAGGGATTGGTGAATATTTTGTGTAAGCCTACAATTTTGGGTGTCAGAATATATGTTTATCAGGTCGTAGAGCACTCGAATATGATGGTTTGGGTGTTTGAGGACGCTGCAGGTGGTCACATCAACAGACCCAGGCCCGGCAACGTGCATGCAACACCTGGGCAACGTGATCCAGCGCAGTGTCAATCCCGTGAGGCGCAAGAAGCAGTGTTCTGTTTGTTAGTTTGTGAGTGAACACATATTTTATTAAAAAATTTTGTTTTACATACCTTAAAGCAGTAAATCAGTAAATCAATAACCCTCCCCAGCACCCTCCTACCCATCAATGATCTATTGATCCCTATTGATCTATTGATTCAAGTCATATTTTTACCAAAATTTTTATGTTTTACATGGGGGAGTTTGAGACACGATCCCAGAGAAAATCTTGAAGTTGTTGAGAAATCTACTGATCTATTGTTTTATTGATTTTGCAAAATATTTATGTTTTTACATACCTAAAACAGTAAAATCAATGAAGTCAGTGGAATTAAACCACCCCTCCCTACCCACCTGCCCATCCATGATCTATTGATCTATTGATTCAAGTCATAGTTTTACATACCCTAAAGCAGTAAATCAGTAAATCAAACCACCCTCCACCCTCAGCCACCTGTTCATCCATGATCTACCTTATTTATAAATAGAAGTATACATTAAATACTAACCTGGCAGCCTGATTTCAAGTCATTTTTTTACCAAAATCTTTTATGTTTTACATACCCTAAAGCAGTAAATCAGTAAATCAAACCCCCTCCCCACCACCCTCCTGTCCATCCATGATCTATTGATCTATTGATCTATTGATTCAAGTCTCTTTTTCTTTAATATAAATAAGTTCTTTGACTAAAAGCGGGAAAAGAAAACAAGTTTTTTATTTTAAAATATTTATAACATAAGTCAGCCATTTACTTATTCACTAGTGATCGGGTGTCAACTTGGGATGGATGTTGGTAAATTTATGTTCCGTGCTCCTGCTACGTGTCTTGTATCTGGTCCTACAGGATGCGGGAAAACCTTTCTGTTATTAAATATTTTAAAAGAGGTTGAGATTTTCGAACAAAATCCTGTTAAAATCATATGGTGCTACAGTGTTTATCAAGAAAAGTTTAATGATTACAAAGATGTAATTCAATTTCATAAGGGTTTATACGATATAAAATCTCTTCAATGTTTAACAGGTCATAAAATTATAATCCTTGACGATTTAATGCATAAATTGAATGATAATATAGCAGAAACTTTTACAGTTTACTCTCATCATTTAAACGTCACTGTATTTTTTATAACAGAATATCTTTCATCAGAATAAGTATATGCGTGATGTGTCTTTAAACACACAGTATTTAATCTTGTTCGGGCAAAGAAGAGATGTGAGCCAAGTCAATGTTGTCGCCACACAAATGTTCTCAATAAAGAGTTCTAAAAGTATATAAAGAGTTACATCTATACCTCGGTTATTTACTCTGCGAGCTTCACCTAAAGAACACACACAGAGTGTTGATGACTTCGTACAAATATCTTACCTAACGAACTGAGACGGTATACATACCACAGGCAATGAAGTACTCTGGTAGCATTATAATCAAACTTATAATAACTTAGGAAAATTTAAAACAATGAAACACTGGTAAAAATAAACTGATCTGTGAAAATGAAAAATTTGTTCAATGTATAGCCGAAATATGTCTAAATCTAATAAAAGGAAATGTTCCTTTAAACAGACCTTACAAGGTGAAGTTGCGCCGTCATAGAAACATCATTAAAAACTTGCTGGTAACGTAAGAAGAAAACTTACAAATAAAAGTATTATTACAGAAAGGTGGAGGAGTGTTTGTTCCTACCTTTGCTCTTTTCAGTCCACAGCCCGCGGTAACAAGTAACACTCAATAATGAAGAGAGGAGGTAGTGGTTTGCCTACAACTATTATGAGAAGATGAAGAAATATAATACAGGTTCTCTACCTGATATATTTAACAGCCACAACAACAACACAACCGCAACAACAACAACAACAAGCAACAACAACAACAACAACAACAACAACAACAACAACAACAACCTCTATCACCCCTCCAGCAGCCTCAACCTGTGTACTATCATCAGTTGTTCCAACAGCAGCCTTTGAGTTTATATGATCCGAAAGTTGAGCAGATAAATAATTACGAGAAGGAATTGTGTCAAATATTAAACTCTGATGTTAACATTCATGAAAAAAAGAATCCTATATCAAAACGCTATACAAAAATTAGTAGATCTAAAAGCTTTATTAGGTAATTCACCTAAGGAAGATTCAACTCTAGCATCAGATACTAAGTTGAGTGAAGAAGATAATTTTAAACATGTACTAGAGTAAAGCTTTCCAATGAGAGGTAAAAAAACTGGTTTAGCTTTGTATATTATTTTAAAAGACCAGATTTCATGGAATGATATCGGTCAAATCATTATTGACGGAGAAACAGTTGATGGCTTGAATATTGTTGATCTAATATCTGATCTCTAGCGTGATTGGAAGAAGGATACTGTAACAGGATGGAACATAATCAAACATGAATTTCAGACTATTAATTTTCCGAGAACTTTAATCCAGAATAAACAAAGATTGAAGAATTTGGATAATATTCCAATGTCCCCTAGACCAGATGCGAGTCCTTCCGGTCCTTCTTTTGCATCGGATAGATTAAAGACGTTAAACAGAAACACCACGTTCAGGCACAGGTAGAATAAGAAAAAAGCCATACATCGTTTCAAAATGGATTAAATCCTAATTATTTATTGTACTTTTTACAGCATTATATTGTTTGTAATTTAAAAATAATTCATATAAACTATGTTATCTCTTTGTATACATTTGCTATGTTCTTTAGATTCTTCTGTTTATAATTTAAAATTAGCATATAGCCATAAGGTTTTAATATTATTTTGTAATTAAAATAAAATATTTCCTATAGACACTCGGTTTTTATATCCCCTTTCAGTATAAATTAATGTTTTTTTTTATTGCTAATGTCATTGTGAGTCATGGAAGCTAAGGAGACGGTCGATAAATATTAATAAAAAAGAATTGAAAAAATATTTAGAGGGTTAAGATGCTTTTACCCTGCGTAAACCTATACGAAAAAAATTTCCAACACGAAAAACCATAGCCCCCCACTTAGATAATGTCTTGCAACTAGACTTGACAGATATGATAAAATATAATTATTTAACTCAAATGTGAATAATTTTCTTTTATATTGGAAATAAAATGTCTATTAAAGATCCCCCATAATGATTAAAGGCTTTATTAGATAGCAATTAAACAACTGTTGCTGTCAGAGAAAATAAAAATGAAGATGGCAGATATCCTCAAATGATGTGGACAGACTAAAGTAGTACAAAATTTTTAGGTAAAGAGTTTCAAGAAATAGTCACGGAGTTTGATATAGGGTATTACAATACGTTCTCGGTTAATAAAGCTGCGATAGTTGAAAGAGTACAAAGAACTTTAAAAGAAAAAATGCATAGGTATTTCACGAAGATGAATACATTTAAATATTTCGATATACTACAAGACCTAGCTTACTCCTATAATAATTCTTATCATAGAACAATTAAGAATACTACTGTAGAGATGGTGAAGACAAAACCTTCTGTCTCTAGTAACACGGCGGGCAAAATAAAAGATAACACAGGTGTTAAAGTAGGAGATTATGTGAGAGTGTCTAGGACTGATGAAAATTTCAGAAAAGGGTACGAAGCTGGATGGTCAAGAGAAGTTTTTAAAGTAGATACCGTCAGAGAATTCCAGAGAGACAGGTTAAAATTATACTAACCTGAGGATTTAGATGTTGAAAAAATAAAAAAGGTGGGTTTAAACAAGAAATACAGAAAATACGGTTTGATTCTAAGAGTCACTAATATAAAATAGAAAAAATAATAGGATCTAAAGGAAAAGGTAAAAATAAACAGTATCTTGTCAAATGGGTTGGTTACCCTATGAATCAATAGTTATATAAATGCTAGTGAAATTAAGAAACATTGATCAGTTTACTTTGTGAACATGGAGGGTGAAGATCATTTCTATTTAACGTTACCTTCATCGACTTCTATTTACCTACATCCTGAAAATAAAATATCAGACTTTACTACAGAGTTATTGTACCCTATAAAGCTCGAAAGAGAAATGTATGAAGTAGGGTTATGAGAAATGGTATGGGATGCGCAGATCGAGAATATGCCTGATTCACATACAGCGTTTGTAATATTTAGAAGTGTTGAAAATGTTAAAAACGTATTAAAAATTAACACAGATATGAAGATTGTCAAGAGAGCCGACAGAGAATATTTCTTTGAAAGATATTTAATAAACCGTGGTCTCTATAAATCTCTTACCGATGTGTTCATAGAGTTAAGCAAACAATTTGGTTCAAGCCGTATATGTAAAGATTTAGTATTTCTAGTTAATAAAGCAGTCAACGAAGACAACGTGTTAATCACTTTAAAGTCCCAAGCTCGAGTAAACTTGAAAAATAGAAGTTTATTTATTTTCCACACTTCAGATTGGTTTCGTAAATGTAATTACTTACGTGATGACACATTATTGAGAACTAACGATATCCCATCATCTCTAAATCAATTAATACGTTATATCCCCACAATGGAAGAGTATATATATAGGCTTGTAGCAAAAGCAACACCGATGACTCATTACATTTTGTATGTGATCCTTCAAAGATGTTACATGACCCTGGCGTAGCATATGTTTACACTGATATAGTAGAACCCCAGTATGTAATAAACACTAAAGCACAATTACTAAGAGTGATACATTTTCCAAAGGATATCAGAGTTATAATTTTTCCTAGTTTCCTTATTTGAATAATCCTCAACTTAGAACCATAAGGGTGTATATAAGAGCTGTCGAAGGGAACCCTTATTCATTCATAGATGGAACAGCCGTGTGCAAAGTACATATACGAAAGAAGCTCCAGTAGCATAAAAAGTCTAACTCGTAAATAAGTACATGTGAAATTGAGAAACAATAATCATGACTACTAAAGATCATTTCTATTTAACGCTAACTTTCTCGGCTTCTATGGATCTACATCATGAAAATAAAATATCTGACTTTAATACAGAATTATTGAACCCTATAACTCTCGAACGAGAAATGTTTGAAGCAGGATTAAGTGAAATAATTCTTGATGCCAGTATAGAAAATGTAACCCTTACCAGAGGTGCATTCATAATTTATAGAAGTATTGATTTTTGTAAAAACACTTTGAAATTGCGTAACACAGCCACTTTACATATACAGAAACGTGATAGTATCGAATATTACATTGAAAGGTTTGCTACAAAGCGAGGGTTATACAAGTCTCTCTTGGATGTCCTTAGATACTTTAATAACAAATTTCATAGTAAGTCCAGATATGTCAAGACCTCAT
Organism: Trachelipus rathkii; assembly: GCA_015478945.1. Lineage (NCBI taxonomy): Eukaryota > Metazoa > Arthropoda > Malacostraca > Isopoda > Trachelipodidae > Trachelipus > Trachelipus rathkii. The sequence continues at coordinate 7,435 of JABUQX010130234.1, forward strand.
ATTTCGTACTAATAAACCAAAAGGGGAGGTAATGGAACTGGTGTCTTTAAGATCTTAGCGTACTGTACACGACTTAAACACATTCCAGTTTCAACCCCATGCATGGTGGCGTAAGTGTGTTCAGAAGCTTACAAATATTAGCCTTCAAGAAAGGGAGGGTGAACCATAACCACAATGCTAACAATTTTATACGTCTTCTATTTCATTTACCTGCCTACTATTGACGATCATATAGCATCTTCAAAAACAACTTTCTAATTCATTACATTTCGTATGTGATCCTGATGAGTTGTTACAAGACCCTGGTATGGCCTATGTTTGTACAGATATTATAGACCATCAGTATGTCGGGAATACTAAAGCCTCCTTGGTTCATTTTCCAAAAGATTGCAGAGTTATAACATTTCCTAATCTTCACTATTTGCTGCTGGGTAAGACCCAACTGAACTCGATTCGTATTTATATAAGAAACGTTGAAGGAAATCCATACCCATTCACAGTTGGGACAGCAGTGTGTAAAGTATACACAAGAAAGAAGTTCCGTTAAATAATAATAATAATGGAAAGAGAAAGAGTCTTCAGGGGTTCAAAAATGCAGAGGGGGTATGGCTTAGGTGGATATTTTGCTTCGTTGTTCCGACGTGCTATCCCTTTGTTTAAATCAGGAGGTAAACACATCGCTAAAAAAGCGGCTAGGACAGGTATAGACACTATCCAGTCATGTGAATATTACAATTTAAAAGATGTAGAGAAACACAGGGACAATGCTGCTAAATCTAAAAATAACACGTGCGAATATTACGGACGTGTGAACGGTGATATATTCTCCCAGGAAAGACTTATTCTACCATCAGTGGACACTCGTATCAGGTTAACTAGATCTACACCTCAATTTGCTCTTAATGTCCATAGCAGTTTCGAAGCTACAACTACAGCGCCAAAACCTATTTTCAAATTACTGGATGCTTATCTTTATGTACGTAAAGTGAAATTATCTCCCATTAAACATATGGAAATCGAGAAATCTCTTTTTACCGATACAACAAAATATCAAATCAAGAGAATTGAGACTAAAATTTTTAACTTTACCCAAGGATTGTCGAGTATTAATATACCTAACATCGTCAATGGTAGCTTACCTCTGAAAGTAACAATAGGGATCGTAGAACACGAGGCTTATTCTGGAAACTATGGAAAGTCTGCATTTAAATTCACCCATTTCGGACTTAGAGGTATCAGTCTGCATGTGAATGGTCAACCATACGGTCGTGATTATGAGATGATATACGAAGGCTTACATTCTCATTGTTCACGTCCATTTAACGATTTAATTGCCAATACTGTATCTTGCAGCGATAACGGTACAGGTGTTGATCTCAAGACATGCTGAAAACAGTAGTATATCATGTGTACGATCACCCTGCAGCTGATCTTTCAGCTTGCCCAATATTTATCATCTCAATATCTAAAAAAAGGAACATTAGGACTTAGTCTCAAATTTGAACAAAGTTTGAAATCCCCCATCTCAGTTCTGGTGTATATGGAACATCCTCAAATCATAGAGATTGACAGAGTATGAAATATAATCTTGAATTATTAAAAATGAATGAAGATGAAATATTATATGTCTTTCGAAACGAAAGAAGATTTATAGGTGTATTCGCATGTAATGAACTCTGTGAAATTGGAAACCGATTCTGGACTTGTCTTCAACACTTTTCCTCGGAATGTCTCGAGCAATGGACACCGGATAACCGTGTATGAGAATAAAAATAATGTTGTATATTTCCTTGACTCTCTGCATTTAGATTTTATGTTTAGTAATCATTATGTAACATCTTTTTTAAAATATAATAATGCTCAATATGTTAAGACCTTGTGTTTTCCTGTACAACCTATCAATTCTAATTTATGCGGTGTATACTGTATTTATTTCATCATATGTTTTTTAAATAATGTTTCTTTTAATAAACATAAATATATTTGATGTTAAAAATTTATATGTCAACGATTATGTAGTCTGCCCTTATGTTATAAATGTTTTAAAAGGAAAACTTTTCTTTTCCCGCTTTTAGTCAAAGAACTTATTTATACTAAAGAAAAAGAGACTTGAATCAATAGATCATGGATGGACAGGAGGGTGGTGAGGAGGGTGGTTTGATTTACTGATTTACTAATTTACTGCTTTAGGGTATGTAAAACATAAAAATATTGGTAAAAAATATGACGTGAATCAATAGATCAATAGATCATGGATAAACAGGAGGTTGCGGGGGGAGGGTGGTTTGATTTATGATTTACTGATTTACTGCTTTAAGGTATGTAAAAAATATGACTTGAATCAATAGATCAATAGATCATGGATGGACATGAGGGTGCTGGGGAGGATGGTTTGATTTACTGATTTACTGATTTACTGATTTACTGCTTTAGGGTATGTAAAACAAACATTTTGGTAAAAAATATGACTTGAATCAATAGATCAATAGATCATTGATGGGTAGGAGGGTGCTGGGGAGGGCAGTTTGATTCACTGATTTACTGCTTTAAGGTATGTAAAACAATTTTTTTTAATAAAAATATTAAAGTTCACTCACAAAACAAAAAATCAGAACACTTTTCTGCTCTCGCGACGGATTCGTGCCGGATCACGCCTGCGGGCGCTCGCGCTCACGCACCGGGTCGGGGTCTGCTGACGGAACCCGCCTCGCAAGGGTCCTCAAACATCCAAACCATCATATTCGAGTTCTACGACCTTATAAACATATATTCTGACACCAATATTGTATTATTATGCAAATATTTACTAACTCGGCACCGCACCGGAGCCAGCACCGATGCCATTGCCTACTCCAACTCTTCAGGTTCAGGATCCTTTCCCCTTCTTCTATGTACTACCAAATTTCATCCTTCCTATTCTATACAATCTGTGCTTTTCTTCAGAGGACCCCCCCTCTGGGGGGTCCGCGAGACCCTCTACTAACTTATAACCCTCATATTCGAGATCTACGGGTTTAATAACATATATAAGGATACCAATGCTGTATTATTATACAAATATTTACTAACTCAGCACCGAACCGGAGCCAGCACCGGTGCCAACTCCTTATCCGAATCGGGATCCGAATCCTACTTATTCATTACTCCTCTATACCATCTCTAAATTTCAACTTTCTACGATCATTTCCTATTTTTAGGGGGCCAGCACCCCCCACCGGAGGGTATATGGCTACGTAACCTCGTCTACGACGAGGTTACGTCACCACCTAGCTCACCCCTAAATTTTAGGACTGTATGATAAAGCCTAACCCCGTAGATATATATACGCAGAAAAAGTGAAAGTATTTCACGGGTCGATTTCAAAGAGGGTAGCCACGAATCTGAATGATTACTACTTATATATTATATATTATAAGTACATATATATAATATATATATTATTATATATATATATATATATATATATATATATATATATATATATATATATATATATATATATATATATTTATATTCCGAAAAGGAAGCAGCTCTGATCCTTCTAACTATCGCCCTATAGCGCTTACTTGTTTTCTATCTAAGATCTTTGAAACCCTTCTCAACTCTTAATTTCTTAGATCATCTTGGAATCTCATTCACTTCTTCCGATCGCCAGTACGGGCTTCGGCGCTCGAGGTCTGCTGGCGATTATCTTTTCCTAACCTACTGATTTATGGTTTTCCGCCCTTTAGGAACTACGGGGAGCTTGCGTGGTGGCGTTGACATATCCAAAGCATTTGACGCATCATGGCAGGCGTCAACTGCTCTCCAAGCTCCCTCTCTTTGGGTTCCCTTCCTTCTCTTTGCTTATGATGTCTAGCCATTATTTCAAATGTTTAATGCCAATGTAGTTGATGGGACGAACTACTTTTTTATTTCTTGTCAGTAGTGGTGTTTCTCACATTTTAGGATCATCTCCACCCTATACCTACTTCTCGCTGATGATCTTGACACTTGTAATCTAACTCTTCTTCACTCATATGCCGATGACGTCACCCTTCATTCTTCATCATTTCAATTCTACTCCTTCTTTAACTTCTAGAAGGCCTCTCGTCTTAATCTTTTCCGATTCTATTCTCCGCTATCTGGATAGAATTTCCGGGTGGGTCGTCTGAACTATGTGAAATTCTCTTTAAAAACTCAACTCTCTACCAAAATCTCCCTCTCTAAGACACCTTTCAACCTTTCCTATCTCTTTCGGAACGTGTTTCTCTCGTGTCTACTGTGGAAAATTATAAATTGTTTTCCTTACCATAACTCGAAATCACTTCACATCTGAAATACAACGGTTGCTAGGGTGCCCTCAAAAAATCTGGGAGTTCTCTGTTTAGACTGCGACTTTTTTTTCTCTTCTCAGTTCCAGCTATACAAGGGCTCATCCGCCTTGTATGGAGTACTTCCTCTGATATCTGGGGGGGGGCTCTGGTTTCACCCGGCTTTTTTGGATAGGGTCGACGTCAAAGG
>JABUQX010130235.1:5000-7500 GCA_015478945.1 Trachelipus rathkii
GACACCTTTCCTGCGCCTGTTGCGGCTTTCAAGTTTTTTCCAGACTACTCTTCTGTGAGCTGCTGAGACTAGTATTCCTCGTTCACATCAGTGCCACCGTTTTGCTACACCGTGGTGGTCTTGGGAGTCTGCACAGGCCAATACAGAAAAACGTAGGAATTATTGACTTTTGGTTTTAAATTTGGGTAATGCAATTCTAGACGCTATTCTTAATCTAATGATCCATCTCCGTTGGCACACCGGGCTGATGCTCGCAGTAACTAAATTGCCGCAGCGGCTCTACTGCTGTGAATGAAGCAGAAAGCTGAAGATACGCTTAGCAAATTGCCAAAATTAGATAGCTTCTTTACAAAGACAGATAAGGGGCATGAGTCGCCTGATTCTGGTGAACCCAACGCCAGTATCACAGCGGGTCCCTCATGTGATACTGATATCCGTCCCATTTCTGATACAGAACCTGGTATATTTAGTTCTATAGAATCTGCTTCAATGATTGAATCAAGAAGAATTCAGATTGACCAACAAGAGAGTACTAGTAGTACGAACAGAGAAGATCCAACCTCAAAAAACAAACAGAATGATGTTGGGTTATTGGGTGATTTAAGCAAAGATGACATCGTATACTGGGTAGAAAAAGTATATTCAGTTGTATATTGATGCACAGAACTCAAGCCAAAAACATTTTGAATAAAATGGAGGAACTAGAATTTATGATATTGTTAAATTTGTGGGGTTATTTGCTGGATGAATTTCACAAGGTTAGTCAGTCACTGCAAGACCCAAAAATTAGCCTAGATGTATGTAGTAATTTATATGTTTCACTTTCGGATTTTGTTAAAGGTTCCAGAAATCTATTTGATTATTTTGAAAAACAAGCAAAGGACAAATTGCCTGATGTTGATTATAAAAAAAGCAGATCTAAAAGGAGGCTTATATGCGAAGATGATGCTTTAGAGAATCTTCCGCCAAGAGACAAGTTCAGAATCAAAACATTTATACCTGTGATGGATGCATTAGAATCAAATTTGGCACAAAGAGCATCAGTATACAATGATGCTGCAAAAAGATTTTCCTTTTTAACAAAATTAGATGCTACAGAAGAAGAGATTCGAGAAGGAGTTAATACATTAAATCAAACATATCCTGAAGATGTGGACATGAACTTTGCTGGAGAACTCAAGCACTTTCATAAATATGTTAAACATTGTCAAAACCATGAACATGATAATCTGACACATCAGGATCTGTACGACATAATATTTAATGATCATGTCCAATCAGCATTCCCTAATGTAGAATCAATTCTGAGAATGTTCCTTTGTATGATGATTACAAATTGCCATGGAGAAAGATCCTTTTCTCAAATGACGAGGATAAAAAATGAATTTAGAACTACAATGTCTCAAACTAAATTATGTTACCTGAGCCTCATGTGCATAGAAAGTGACAAGCTACGCAGTTTATCATTTGATGACATCATCGGTGATTTGCTTTGTCAAAGTAAGAAAAAGAATATTTTAAATGTAGATCATGTTTGCGAATTCTTGGAAGGTCAAAATCTCCCTATATATTAATATTATAATATTATAATATATATTATATATATATTATATATATATAATAATATATTATATTATTATTAAATATTAATTATATATATATATTATATCTGTTATATATATATATTATTATATATATATATATATATATATAATATGTATATATATATATAATATAATATAATATATATATATCATATATATATATATATATATATATATATTTATATATAATATATATATATATATATATATGTATATATATATATATATATAAATATATATATATATAATTATATATTATTATATATATATATATATAATATATATATATATATAAATAATATATATATATATTTGAAGGTCAAACTCTCCCTATAATATAATATATATATATATATATATATATATATATATATATATATATATTATATATATATATATATATATATATATATATATACTATATATATATATATATATATAATATATATATATATATATATATATCTATATAATATATATTTATATATTACAGATCGGCCATTTATGTAATATATATATAATATATTATATTATAATTATAGCTTAATATATATATATATATATATATATATATATATATATATATATATATATATATATATATATATATATATATATATATATATATATAGGATCTTTTTCTGTTTTACACAATGGTCAGTTTGGAATTTATTTTTTGTTTTTTTTTTAATATATTGCTACTATATGATACCAATAATGAATTTCAGTGGTAACGGACATGATTAAAAAATATATAGGACCAGTTACGTTTAACGGATCCGTAAATTTAAAAAAAAAATTTTATTTTTTAACTAAAGGAATACCCAAGGGTAAACGCAAAGAGGCAGGAGTCGGGGTCTCTCGGCCTTCCGGGGGAACGACAGGGTAGGACTATT
>JABUQX010130235.1:12500-27500 GCA_015478945.1 Trachelipus rathkii
TAAATATGGAATTTGGGTTGGATAAGTGTGCCTTTCTCTCACTACAACAGGAAAATACATATAAATACCTAGGTATAGAAGAATCGGAAAAAATTGAACATAAAACAATGAAAGAGAAACTGAAGAAAGAATTCTTAAAATGAACAAATTTAATATTAAAATCAGAATTAACAACAAAAAAACAAAGTAGAGGCCATTAAAACGTTTGTGGTACCAGTCATCTTGTATTGCTGTTAGATAATAGATTGGTATCAAGAAGATCTGAACCAACTTGACATCTCGACCAGGAAAATGCTAAATGCACATAAGATGATCTACAAGGGACAAATATTATCTCGATTGTACGCAGAACGGAAAGGAGGAGGATTGGGAATGGTGGAGCTGGATCAGGTATACAAGAAAGAGATCATCGGAATAGGTGAATACCTGGAGAGCTCAACAAAGAAATGCATACAGTGGGTGTGTCTGCATGAAAGCAGCAAGCCGGACTCGACCTCCATTATAAAAAAGAAAAGAGACTACATGCGGGCACACAATATAACAACAGATCAGGTCCAGGGATGGGAGGAAAAAACAACAAAAATAAGAATGAAATATCTTAAAGACAGATATGGAGAAAACAGAAAACAAAAACATTTAAACCAATGGAAGAGCCAAGCAATGGCAAAGCAATATAAAGAGTTATTGGGGGAAGTATACATTGATGGAGACAAATCGGTAGAAATATTCAGTAAAGGCATACTTAGAGCAGAAGAGGAAAGAATGGTAACAGCTGCGCAAGATCGCACTCTTCGAACAAGATGGCACAGGAAGCACATCGAAAAAGAAAACATCAGTGACAGATGTAGAGTATGTGAGCAGGACACGGAATCCGTTTCTCACATCTTAGCGGGGTGTCAAGTTCTACTGAATCGTCATCTGTATACAGAAAGACACAACACCATCTGTAGTCTTATACATTTCAAATTGTGCCAGAAGTATAATATCAGATTGGAAGTAATGAGTTACTGGAAGCATAATCCCCCAGAAATAGAAGAAAATGAAGAGGCTTTGATATTGTATGATTGTGCTATCCCAACTGATATAGCAGTCACCCATAATAGACCAGACATAGTAGTGAAAGATAAGAGGGAACAGAAATGCTATTTAATAGAGGTGGGAGTTCCATTAGACAATAACTTGGTGGCTTATGAACGTGAAAAGGAATTGAAATACCAAAGATTGAAGCACGAAATAAGAAGAATGTGGGAAATTGATGACATAATAGTGATCCCGATAGTGGTGGGAGCACTGGGAGTAATTAAGAAAAGTCTTCTCGAACATCTGAAGAAGCTCCCAGTGTCAGTTACCAGCTTAGAATTGAGCAAAATGGTGATTAAGAAGAGCATTGCTCTCCTAAGACTTGTGCTGGGATGTGGATAATATAAAAGGGACGACCTTATGGGCAAGGTTTGACCACGGTCGTCTCAATAAAAAACCCTATAAATTGGAGAAATTTAAAAAAAAAAAAAAAAAAAAAATTTAAATGTTCTAAGTGTGGCTATGAGTGCAATCGGAAAGAAAGCCTAAAAAGTCATATGCTTAGGCATCAAAATAGGCGTTTTTAAGTTTACCCCCCCCCCCTTCGACGGTGGGGGGGGGGCTCTCTGGGACACTGCTGGGCAGGATATTCTGCCCTTCATTGTCCTAGAGCGAAGAAACAGCAAAATTAAAAAACAGACCCTCAATTAAGTGGGCTGTCAGGTGGGTGAAATGCTCATCACAGTTCACTGGATCCACCATCAATAAATTTCCTACACCCCGAAATTTTCGGGTAGAAACAATATAATAAAGGTTTGGAGAAGAAACCAGAAACTTCGGTTGATGGTGCACTGGGGTAGTGTGTTGGCATCTTCCGTTTTCCGGAGGCAGATGATTCTCAACCTTCCCTGGGTTATCGGATGTTCCTATTCCGCGCATCTTCCTCTCCCCGAAATCCTTCTCTTCCGTCTCTTATTGCTAGTCTCCCGAGCACTGAAAGTTCGATTCCCCGTACGTTAAACCGATTCGCTCACGCCGTTGGGCTGGTTTAAAACAGGACCAGTTCCGACTGGTCGGCGTCGCTTGCGAGGAATCCGAACAACTCTGGGTAACCGGGCAGTGATGAGTGGAAAGAGAATTCGGGTGACGCGTTCATGAATGGCGAGTTGTCCCTGCCTTGGGGGGAATCTATGTGGACTCCGCGAGGAATATGGGGTGCCCTACTAATTTCGGGCCCAGGTTCAAGGATGCTGGGGGTAAACAGAAAATCCCTCATCCTTAGGTCTGAGGTTTGGACCCGGATGAGGGATAAATACCTCCTTTCGTGGAGAAATTGAAAAAAAATATATTTAAGGTTCTGAGTGTGGCTATGAATGTAATCGGAAAGAACAGGTAAAAAGACACATGCTTAGTAAGCATGGAAATATATAGCAAGCAAGAACATGGTGAAGAACGAAAAGGGCGAAGCAGATGTACTTATGGAACTAAAGGACAATCAAGGATTAGTAAAATGATACTGGAAAATAGTAGGACAGGTCGAAAAAATTTATTGCAAAAGAAACCTTGAACATCTAAAAATTGGAAGAAACCGCAAAGTTCCTGAAGTTGGAGATTAATAAGAAGAAAATTGATATTATTAGAAAAAAAGATATTAAGCCAACTGTTGCAGTGGGTTCGTGTTTAGACGAACTTGCATTCTATCGTTTTTTTTCAATTCGGTTTCTGATGTTTTATTACATTCTCATTGGAATCTGAAGAAAGTATCAAATTTTCATTTTTATGTAGATTTGTGAAGAAAAATCACTAGTTTGAATAACATCTGTTGAGATGAGATCCGTCGATGTAAATCAAAGCTTTTCTTCTTTAAAAATTTTAAACTTTGCAAGAGATAAGTTAATATAAAATAAAATAAAATTGGTCAATACTCATCCACTGTAATCGTAGCCTAAGGATGCTGAGAGACGGATAAAAGTTGTAAGTAATTTCTCTCAGCAGATATTGGAATGACTTTGGACTGAATATTTGTGCTTTCATCGTTCTGAATAAAAAACGGAAGAGCCCATAAAAATAACTTTGAAATTAAAGAATTAGTACAGAAATAGACTTGTAAATGTTTTTTTCTAATTGGTTTCAATTCTTACGTTCATTTCTTTGATATATAATTTTAAATTAAATTTATTCCACCAAAATTAATTAAATTTAAATGTAGTTAATGTAAAAATTTATAAAATATAAATAAATACATGAATGAAGATATTGCTGACAGTTGAATTTTAATTTAATCATATTTACAAAGTAGTAATGTTTAACTTCATAAATACCTCAAGTTAACTTGGTAAATACTGTTATGCTGATAACACCGTCACTTACTTTGATGAATCTTGAACTAGAATACCTCGGCCAGGCCCCTAGACGATGTTATAGTCACAAAGTTTGTTTACGCTCTATTACTGGCAGTAACCTCTTAACCATAAGATTGCAATGGCATCTGAGGGATCCTTAATACTCTTGTGCAATAAACACAAACTTACCAATAACCTTTGATGATCAAGATGAAATTGCCAATATGAACGACGGGTTCTTTTTTTAGCTCAGAGCAAAATAGCATTAAATAAATTACCATTAAATCAATAAATAAATTGAGAAAAATATTGCTTCAAGAATAATTGATACACAGATATATATATATATATATATATATATATATATATATATATATATATATATATATATATATATATATATATATATATATATATATATATATATATATATATATACTTATTAAACGGACCTCATGGTCCTTTTCATGAAAATATATATATATATATATATATATATATATATATATATATATATATATATATATATATATATATATATATATATATATATATATATATATACTTATTTAATTAAAAAAAAAATAAATAATCCTTTATATGTAAATATATATATATATATATATATATATATATATATATATATATATATATATATATATATATATATATATATATATATATATATATATATATTAAAATATCAAACCTTTATCTTTAAAATAAATATGTAAATATTAAATTATTAAAATATTAAAAATATTAATTTCTTATTAAAATCAAAAGCTAAACATGCAAATATATTATATCCCACGGTTTTCGAAAGTACGAATACTTAGAAAACTACAAAATATAAAATACGAGCATCAACAAAAAGAAAAAAAATACCTAACTGAAATCTTAATACAAATATGAAAACAGCTGATCTTACTATTGACAGACAGACATTCAAACCAACGTTCAATATTGAAGATATTGAACCTTGATGAGAAATAAATATTAAAACGAATCTTTACCAGTGAATTTAACACATTAAAAAAATAGAAGAAATTTTACACTTACTTTTAACGCAAGGCGCAAGCACAAAATACCTGTATACGATCCTCCGAAAATTGGAACACACCTTACTCATGAAATATTAATTACAAACAGCTTTTCACCTTAAATATTAAATTAAAACAATGGACAAAAATACACGACACTATTTTTTAAACCATATGAAATATAAAACTACTAATTATTAACACTATTAATATATGCAAACATTTAAAATAATAAAACCATTAATAAATAACGTGATAATGCACAAAAGAGCAGACGACACTGTTAAGACAAAAAATATTAAACATATCAATTTGCAGACGCTATCAACACTATTGCCACATAACCAAATATCATACGTCAGTGCTTCAGGTAATCCAAAGGGAAAAAGTCTCTCTCCAGCCAAATCATAACCTTTTATACCACTCCATTTGATCAATGATACAAAAACTGACCAATAAGAACACACCACAATTAGAAAGACAAAAATTGACTACACCTTCGTCTAGAGATGTTCCAGCAGATGCCGTCAGTTGCGAAGGCCCAGCTCCCTTCTTGAATTAAAGCACCTGGCCTCTCCGCTCTGCAGGGGTACTGTAAGAGCGAAGTACGCCCTAAAAGAAAAGGACGAGTTATACTATCTTCCGAAATAAGCCCGCCTTCGAGTGCGCGCCATACTAGCTTTTTTTTAAAAAAATCACGCTAACGCGATAAGCATGCAACTGCATTATAAATAATTAAAACAAATTTAAGTAATAAATAAATGGCAATTTATTGCTTAGCAATATATAACAACAACTGAGGACAGGGGTCGCCCCACTGCTGATGTAAATTAAGATTAAGAAAATAAAGAAAGAAAACAAAAACTGATCTTATTCCAATCCTCCCATAAAGTCTCCACAACAAACTAACCACTGGTGGAACTATATATAAAAATATATATAAAAATATTTATATATATATATATATATATATATATATATATATATATATATATATATATATATATATATAATAATATAATAATAATAATAATAATAATATATATATATATAATAATAATATATATATATTATATATATATAATAATAATATATATAATAATAATAATAATATATATAATAATATATATATATAATATATATATAATAATAATATATAATATATATATAATAATATATATATATATGTTTATGTATATAATAATAATAACATATAGCATATATATATATAATAATAATAATAATATGTATATATGTATAATATATATATATATATAATAATAATAATATATATATATATATATGCATACCACCGGGACTGGCGGGCGGCTGACAGGTCTTGGGACTGAACCCAAACGCGTGGACGAACTCGAAAACCGTTTAAAACCATCAATGTTAATAAAATGACTCACGAACGTAGCTGGGGTGACTGAAAAGTTAACAGTTGCTGGGACTAACGTTGCTAAGGAAACGTAATTAAGCCTATTGGTTGCTATGGCGCTCGTTGCTAGGGGATGTATTTAAGCCTAACGGTTGCTGTCGCATCCGTTGCTAGAGGACGTAGCTTGAATGCCAGAAAGTGCTAAAAATATATCAAAAATGCTAAAAATATACCGAAAAAGGCTAAAAAGTGCTAAAATCATAAATATTTGACCTTAGGTTGCCATATTTAGCAAGTAAACTAACGAAATTACTGAAAAATACTAGAAAAAGGCTCAGAAAGGTAGCTGAGTAATAGAAAGTCGCTAAAAAGTCCTAAAAATAATATGTATCGGCAGGTTGCCAGATATAGCGACAAATCTGGCACCTGCCGATTTAGGTATGTATACTACTATGACCGCAAAGAGTAGCGCCCAGCAGAAAAAAACTTGATTTGATGGTTGATAGGTGTTCATGGTCACTCCGGTGGTCACCAATTTGAAGGGGTTAGGTTCTGGTCTTGAATAGCCACCTTCAATAATAGAATATTAGATGTTGAAGAGAGTGAGCGTTGTCACGATAAAGTGGCGTTTCTTCCCGGAAGCTGCTTAGGATTCATCAGTGGTGCTAGCAGCCTCCTGCACCAGACGCCACAATATATATATATATATATATATATATATATATATATATATATATATATATATATATATATATATATATATATATATATATATATATATATATATATATATATATATATATATATATATATATATATATATATATATATATATATATATATTTATATATATATATATATATATATATATATATATATATATATATATATATATATATATATATATATATATATATATATATATATATATATATATATATATATATATATATATATATATATATATATATATATATATATACAGGGTTGGTGATTTTTTGGATTTTTTGAGAAAAAAATCAATTTTTGATTTTTTTTTTGAGATTCGTGACGTCACGCGAAATATAATTTGTAAATATTTTTTAAATCCGATATAGTATTATTTTTAACCCTAGGCCCTAGCTCTGAATTCAAAATCTTAATATAGGCCCTATAGACTATGACACAATGAAACAACAACACTCAAGAGTGTTGTTCTATTGTTAAATATTACATCAGAAATAAAAACATGTTTGAAACATGATATTTGTTGACATTTTATAGTGTAGAAATTTGGAACAGAGTAGCCTTGCTATGATATTATTATTCTAATTTTTTATTTCTACTGAAGTTAAATCACTTAAATAAATATACTGAAAAAATAAAAAATATATATATAAAAAATCAAAGAAAGCAAAAAATCAAGTGAAAAAAATCAGATGAAAAAAATCAATTAAATCTTATACCATATATATATATATATATATATATATATATATATATATATATATATATATATATATATATATATATATATATATATATATATATAATATATATATATATATATACAATATATATATGTGTGTGTGTACAATTGTACATGCATTCGCCAACACTGGCCCTGTAGTTGTATAGCCCTGTTTATCAGCCGCTAACATAAGCTGCGTTTCCATAAGCCCGACTGCAGCCCGGGCGGGCACTCAGGCGCATATGCATCGTTTCCAGAGCCCGTTTGCGCACTTCTACGTCACGTAAACGTCACAGTCAGGCGCCCGTTGTTAAATCCTCGATTTCGGGAATTAATAAACGGGCGCTGCGCGGAAGAATACTTTGTTTACAAACAAATCTTTTTACAAAACATGTGTCGGAAATGGCTTGCCAAAAGTTTTTAATATTTTAGTTAACTTTTATTTTAAGGATACTAAATAAATCGTATCATTTCATAAAATAGATACATATAAGTATAAGAGTATTGTTTACAATTGTCAGCTGATCCGACGGGCGCGCTCGGCCGTTTTCAGGTACTCAAATTTCCTGTTCTCTAATTCAATTCGAAGCGTTTCCGAGTCGATTTTGCTCACGGGTGGCACTCGGGCTTCTGGAAACGCAGCTATAGACACACGTACCTACGATTAGTCTAGGAATCTTCCTTTTTCATACTGTGTTCTCTGTCTTCCTCTCTTTTGTCTCACAAAATGGCTTTCACCCGTCTTTTCCCTGCCTTTATTTCCCAAGCACCTTATATATGGTTCCTACAGATAGAAGCATCTTTCCCTGCAGACTCCACCGAGCTTCAGGAGTACAACCTGCTGTTGAGTGCCCTGCCAAAGCGTACCCTCATGAAGGCAAAAGACTCTCTTCTACCCCTTACACTTCCCTAAAGAAGGTGCTCCTTGCACGCTTCTCGTCTTCTATGGAGGATAAGTTGGAGCAACTCCTGAGGGGGGAGTGTCCTTAGGAGACAGGACCCCTACAGAGCTGCTATATAGGATGTTTTCACAGCTCGGGATTCCCCATCTCCCTGGGAGAAAGCCATACTCTAGCAACTTTCGTGCAAAAGTTTCCCCCACAAGTTCAAGGCATAGTGTCCACCACTGATCCCCCCTAGCTTGTCCCTGCGAGCCTTTACTTAGGTAGCTGACCGTGTCATGCGGTACAAGTCTCCTCACGTTGTTCCTATTTCTCCTCATTCTGTTACCCATACCGATTCAGCCTCCACTTACACTCCTGCTATCGCTCATACTCTGAATACCTTTCCTCCTCCTTCAGGAGCTTCTTCTCAGTTTCCTCATGCTCTGGAGGATAGGCTGTACCGCCTGGATAGGAATATAGAGGCTATCATGGTGGATTTACGCCTCCTCACATTCCGCAACAGCTCCCCAACCCCACATCGCACTATAACACCCCCATGTAAGGTCACCCTCAGCCAGGAGGACCGCTGGGGAGTGTTATTGTCACCGAACCTTCGAAGAGCACGCCCGGAAATGTGTTCAGCCGTGCACATTCTCGGGAAACTCTGCAGCCAATCCTTAGGAGCGGTACAGGACACTGGCTCTACTGCTCGACACTGCCTTTTGCGTCTTTTCGATTTTTCCACCAAGCGACACTACCTTATCGATACAGGAGCCGAGATTTCTTGTCAGTTGTCTCCCTTTAAATTGTCTGGTTCCACTCGGTACTCAACTTACTCGTTTCCTGTGCGCAGCGAACGGTACTACCGTTGGCACTTACGGTGAACATTCATACACCCTTAACCTCTTCCTCAGGAGGGTTTTCCGATGAGTTTTCACAGTTGTTGCAGTCACTCAATCGATTATCGGCGCAGATTTTTGAACCATTTCCACCTACTGGTGGATCTTCGGAACCAATGCTTGGTGGATGGCGGCAACACCGCCCTTTTCTCCAAAGGCAACATCTTTCCTTCTGCAGTAGGGAACATTTCCGCTGTTCATCCTCCTATTTCTTCTTCCCCCTTTCTCTCTCTCCTGCAGCAGGACTTTCCATCTCTTTTGCACCCCTGCTCTTCAGTTGCCCCAGTCAAGAATTCAGCCCTCCACCACATAGAGACCACAGGTCCTCCAACCTTTGCACGTGCTCGCTGTCTTGCCCCGGAGAAGCTGGAGATAACTCGGACTGAGTTTGATCACATGCTTGAGCTGGGAATCGTTCGACCTTCCAAGAGCAATTGGGCTGCACCCTTACATCTTGTCCCTAAAGCTACCCTTGGGGACTGGCACCCCTGGGGAGATTTTAGGACACTCAACGCGATCACTGTCCTAGATCGCTATCCTGTCCCTCACATCCAGTCTCTCACGTCCCACCTCAGTGGTTCTACAATATTTTCCAAAATCGATCTGGTTCGCGCCTATCATCAGATCCCTGTAGCACCCGAGGACGTTCACAAGACTGCTGTGATTACACCTTTTGGACTTTTTGAGTTCTTGAGATTCCCCTTCGATTTACGGAATGCTGCTCAAACTTTCCAGCGATTCATTGACACCGTCTTGCGAGGGTTACCCTCCTGTTGGGCGTACATCGACGACCAGCTTAGAGCTTCCAACTCCGAAGAAGAACACAAGAAGCACATTTCTGCAGTCTTTTCCAGACTAGATGAATACGGTATCCGTATCAACCCGGAGAAGTCTCTTTTCGGTGTGCCCTCTCTCACGTTTCTTGGCCATACAGTCTCTTCTGAAGGTGTTCGCTCCCTTCATGAGCGTGTTGCTGCTATTCGTGCTTTTCCTTTACCCGAAGTCATAGCTAAAGCTTTAATGCCTCACTGAGTTTCGCGTTTCAGCGTACCGCTTACTGTGACCACGAATCAAGGTAGACAATTTGAATCATTCCTTTACAGAGATTTGATGGGCCTCCGGGTTCTGAACGTATCAGGACCACCGGCTTTCATCCGGCTTAAAATGGGATTGTAGAAAGATTTCACCGCCAGCTTAAGGCATCTTTGACCGCCCACCCCCAGCATGAGTAATGTACTGAGGCTCTTTTGTACTTTTGGGCATCCGCTCCGCTCTCAAAGGAAATCTTCAATGCACAACCGCGAAACTAGTCAATGGCTCTCTCTTACGTTTGGCAGGTGAATTCTTTTCTCAATCTTCCCTTTCACCTTCGTCGGATCCTCTCTCCTATCTCACCCGTTTGAAGAACTGTGTTGTGTCGTGGAGACCATCACCTTCCAGACACCAGACAGTCCATTCTTTCATTCCGAGAGAACTGGCCACATGAACCCATGTTTTCTTTCGTCCGAACTCTCACAAGACTGCTCTACAGCCTCGGTATGACGGCTCGTTTAAAGTCTTGAGCAGAGGAGGGAAATTCTTTACCATTCAAAGTCCTGCGCGAACAGAGGTCGTCTGCATCGACCGTCTAAAGTCAGCTTTCCTAGAGGCTAACCCTCCGGAACCTTCCAACTTTCCACCCCTCCAGACATTCCATTCCCTAATTCCCCTTCCCCCTGCATTCCCTTCTCCACCTTCCCGACCTTTGTCTTCTCCTCCTCCTGATTCTCCACCTCCTCATCCTTCAACACCTCCAGTACAGTCGCCTGTTTCTTCACCTCCTCAAGCACCTGTTCTTCGCTCCACTCTGGCTCCTCTACCTGGTGAAAGAAGGACGCGTACTGGCCGTCGGGTTCACATTCCCAGCCGCTACCTGGACTAGCAGGAACCTTGACCACCACACTGAAGGGGGTACTGTAGCTGTCTAACAGACTCTAAGCATTTCTTTGACCTGGTCAGTTTTATTGCCTTTAAATCCTAGCCTAGTGTTTCGCCTGCATGCATTTTCCTAGAATCTATGTATAGCGTGTACTTCATTCACGCAGCTTTCAACCACAAGTTTACAAAGCCTAGGGTGTGAATCTTATTCTGGTTTTGAATTTATTAGGCTTTGACAAGGATCTAATCTAAAAGGTGTGTGTGCCTACACCCAGGGCCCTCTTAACCATTCATTCCCCCAAGGCAAAAAAAAATTCACCTAAAGCAAATGTAAAATTATATATATATATATATATATATATATATATATATATATATATATATAATATATATATATATATATATATATATATATATATATATATATATATATATATATATATATATATATATAATATAATAATAATAATATATAATAATAATAATAATAATAATAATAATAATATATGTACCAATTCGACTAATATATATAATAATAATATATATATATATTCGTTTTTTTCTGTCGTTGTCTGCTGCGCGTTCTAGCCACCTAGGGCCACCCTCATATTCTGCCGCCCTAAGCATTTGCCTGTTTGCCTAGTTTGCGGTTAAGAGGGCCTTGCGGCTACACCCATAACTGAGCAACCTATATAAAATTGTAAAAATCAGGGATGGCAGAAAAAAATTAAATAATTTAAATCAATTGATTTTTTTACGTGATATTATAAAAAAAAAATCATTGATTTTTTTTTTAGTTTTATTTTTTTTATTTGTTTGTTTAATTAATTAACAAATTAAAATAAAACCAAATATTTTTTGAAGTTTCAAATATATTTTTTCCAATTTTCACCAAAAATTTTGAGACGATAGCCCGTGACACTCTTTAGGATAGGCATAAACCTAAATTGTGCTGATATTAATAAATTAAATAAAGTAGTTCGCACTTTTTGGTACACCGACTAGGCCTACATGCTCTTCTGGGTAGTTTTGTGGATGGTGTGTGCATCCAAGTTATCTGGATTCCAAGCCATGCGGGTATAGGAGCATGACTTGATAGATGAAGCTGCCTCTAAGGAGGCAGGTTTGAAGATTAACATTGGATATTCTGTGTCTTAATTTAGATTATTGGTATACAAATCATGTTTATCTTTGTGGCAGTCCCTGTGGAATAGAGAAAGCAGTATACTCACTAAAGTCAAGCCATTGATTCAAGATTGGTCATATACTTACAACATTGGAAGGAGAAATCAAGTAATTTTGGCTAGATTGAGGATGGGCACCACAAAGTTGACTCATGCACACTTTTTTGAAAATAGACCTCCGTCTATTTGTGTACACTGTAATGTGAGACTTACTTTACATCTTTTCATTGAGTGTCCAACTTTTCGGGTTCATAGACAACATTTGATAAATACTTGTGATACTCTTTCTCTCAATTTTGATTTATTTAATGTTCTTTCTTTTCTTTTTCCGGCAAATACTATTATAAAATATTTGAAAGATATAAATTTTCTAAATCTGATTTAATTATGAAAATGAATTTCAATTACCTTAGAAGCTGATGATATCATGGATCTTTTTATATCTTTTCTGATTTGAGGAAGTTCTATGAACAGTTGCAAAATTGCCCGAGATGGTGGCTGCAACGAAAACTGAATCGAGTAAAATAAAGTAAATTTAAGAGACCTAAATGGTGTGTGGAAAATCGATTATGGAAGGGGTATGAAATTTCCTTATGTTTACCTAAAGTTGATCCTCATTTATCAGTGGATCAAAATAATAGTGCTTTTGTCACATCTATATTGGAAACAGCTGGCAATGTATTTAAAACGACATCAAATAAGGTTTCTTCAAAAAAATGTAATTCTTGGTGGACAATTGAATGTAAAAATGAAATTACAAAGAAAAATAAGCTTCATCGATATTTTAAACAAAATCCAATGCATGAGAATCTTATAAAGTACCATTGTCAAAACGCTAAAACCAGATTTATAGTCAAACGAGCAAAAATGGATTATAAAATGAAATTATTTTCAATAAATCAAAATATATCATTATCACAAGTGTGAGACAGAGGCGAAACTTCTTAAAAGTTCTAGCCCAAGTTACAGCTCTAAAATTGGGTAATTGTGGTGCAGTTCACACTAAAGATCATGTAAGTAGTGTATTAAAACTATAAACATTTAATTTACACAAATGGTCTTAAAATATTCTTTGAAGTCTTTTTTACAAATTGACACACATTTTAAGTTTATATTTTCGGTAATAGTTTAGCCGAGGTGAATAAACTTTACGTAACTATTGCATTAAAACTATACACTTTTAATTTACAAAAAATGGTATCAAAAAATTCTTTGAAGTTTTTTTTACCGATTGGCGTATATTTTAAATGTATATTTTAAATAAAAATATAAAAATTTACGTTCCGAAAAAAAAAACCGACTGATTTCGGCGTTTTTGTAGGGATGTAACTATCGATGTTGCTTTCTGATTTTTTTCCGATTATTTATATATCGATAAAAATATTTTCCTTTCGATTTTTCTTTTTTTACGATTATCAACGATTTTTTTTTTACGATTATCAACGAATCAATTGAATATACCAAAGTCCAAACGTAGTTGATTAAATAAAATAAAAAAATTGTTAAATAGTTATTTTACGTACAAAAGAATATAAAATATAAATAATGCTCAGGTAAAAAATTATATACGATATATATATATATATATATATATATATATATATATATATATATATATATATATATATATATATATATATATATATATATATATATGGTCAGATTTTTTTAATGCTCACAGTATGTAACTAGAGAACGGCAGGTCCTACAGTAAAACAAATTATATATTTGGAATCAGCCGAAAATTCTAAGGATGGGATTTAACTTGAAGTTATATATTTTTTTTTAGTAAAATATTTTTTTTTAACTAAAGGAATACCCTAGGGTAAACGCAAAGATGGCAGGAGTCGAGTCTCGGCCTCCCGGTGGACGATGGGGGACTTCATCCCCCTCGGGATGGTCTCCGGAACCCCGGCTCTTTGGTCTTTGGGTGTCGCGGGGTTCCTCCGACCATCCCCTCCCTCCGGGGTATGAAACGTCCCCCTCTGTCCCCCCGTCGGCTCGAGCCCCTAAGTTTAAAAATTTTTCAAAAAAAACAAAATTATTTCACCAAATTTAGGGGGCTCGAGCCGGCGGAGGACAGAGGGCGTTCATCAGTACCGGAGGATGGTCGGAGGAACCCGCGCGACACCCAAAGACCAAGAGCGGGGTTCGGAGACCATCGGAGGGGGGACGAGGTCCCCCCATCGTCCACCCGGAGGCCGAGGCCCCGACTCCTGCCATCTTTGCGGGGTTTACCCTAGGGTATTCCTTTAGTTAAAAAAAATATTTTACTTCAAAAAAAAAAAAAAAAAAGTTAAATCCCATCCTTAGAATTTTCGGCTGATTCCAAATATATAATTTGTTTTACTGTAAGACCTGCCGTTCTCTAGTTACATACTGTGAGCATTAAAAAAATATCTATATATATATATATATATATATATATATATATATATATATATATATATATATATATATATATATATATATATATATATATATATATATATTAATTTTGTTGACCCGGAAACGGGTGCAAATACACAACAAATAGAAAGGTTTTGGCGGGAAGTGAGGTCCGGCGTGCCTAGATATGGCAATCGAAAGCAGCATTTAGATAGCCACATAGCAGAATTTCTTTTTAAAAGAAAATTTCTCAAACATAAAGAGAGAATCCACAACATTTGGACGGCGATCAGTAAAATATATGATCCAACAAAATAACAAGGTAAGAAATAAAAAATTTTATATATTTTATTTTCGTTTAGTTCAATAATCGAATCCTTGAATATCGGGAAAGGAAAAAAATCGAATATAAAAAAAAAATATATCGATAACGATGTATCGATAAATTGATAATATCGATATCGATAATCTGATACACATTTTTACAGATTC
>JABUQX010130236.1:0-2500 GCA_015478945.1 Trachelipus rathkii
AATCAAAAATATTTTCACTACTATATCACATTATCCTAGACAAGTGAGTAATTATACTTATCTTATTTTTATTTGTCAACAATTATACAATGTTAATATATTACGAATCTTCAAGATAACCTTGTTTTGAGTATTTTAACAAAAATCTAGATTAGAAATGAGATATCTAGGGGGTAATATAATCTTCCTATATATTATGAGTATTTCCGTATCAGACGGTATCTCATAATGTGAACTGTCCTATGGTTATGCAAATGGATATACTTATAAAGATTTTGAACCTTAGAGATGATTACCTTAATCGTATACCAGTCTCTAGTTACTATTGTACGGTATATCCGGTATAATCTCCAGTTTACTGGCCGATATTTAGTAATATGCTTGGCATCTTAATTTAATATCTATACTATGTAAATCAAGAATACTATGTCGTACTTAAATGACCACTATATGACACTAATAACCTACTAAGATTCCAAATTTAGCTACCAAATTCAATATCATTCATAAGTATACGTTTATCGATACACCAGAATATAAGATACATCACATAAATTGAATAATGAGTATTTTAGAGCTCATAATATTTATTTATTAACAATAAATTTTTAAATTACAACTTGAGTTCATAAAACTGAGTAACCTGGAGTTTATAACAGCTTTATCTTATTATAAGTGAATAAATCATTTATGGGTTTATAATAAATATTGTAATTATTAAATAATCACTCATCTATATATAGGCGTAATCAGCTCTAATAATCAGCTTCTAAGTTTAACGTTTTTCAGATACAGCATAATAGGTAATGCCCTCTTTTAGACTAGCAAAGTAGCTAATTAATATTATATCTGTTCTTATCTATAGCTGGTGAAGAAATGGTGAAGCTTATCCGTTATTGCTAATCACTCAGTTGATGTGAATAAGTATGATATACCAAAGTATATCGTAATGGAGTTGAACTTTCGATTTTTAGTATTTGTTATTTATATAGTTCTAAAAATCTTTTACTAGAATTGAATTACAATACTTACCAAAATTATTTATAAAGAAAAGGTAACGATCTTTCAGCATTAGAAAAAATATGCACTTTAGACTAAATTTTTAAATCATTATGTACAATTAATAATCACTATACTAATATTAAGAAATAAAAGTATGACATATAACATACAAATACTAGTCACATAGATTAATGTTATTAACCTAATATAGATGTCTAAAATACAATATCGTAGTTACTAACAATAAAGTCAAAAAGAGCTTTTGCCTTAAATCTTTTTTTCAAATATTTATTATATAAAACTATTTATTTTTATTTGCACATAAAATAGAATTATTTTAAATAACTTATGTTGCAATAGTATTAAGACGAATGAGGTTTTATAGATATACTTCTGAGAAGTTTATTAATAAATAACATTTAACCAATAGTAAATATATATGTAATTAAACACCGCCAAGTGCTGGCTTTATACACACGAGAAGTCAAAACGTTCTATTTCGCGCGAAGCTCAATTTTTGGAGATTATATATTAATAAATACAGTAAAGAGACTAACAAGAAGGTATACATGATATTCCAGACTCTCATGGAGAAGCAGCTATCAAAGCATATCTAATAGTATATATATATATATATAATATATATTATATATATAATATATATATATATAAATATATTATAATATTATATTATATATATATAGATATATACTATATATTTAATATATAATGATTAGGCAGCTTATTATTATCTACGTAGTTATTAAAGATATAGAATTCGCAGAGTATGATATTTTTTATAAAAAAAATACTATTATTATCAAATTAAATAAACAATTTGATTCATATAGAATATATATATATTAAAAAAATTATAATTTGAATAATTATTCACAAATTATTTAAACTTATAGACAAATATAATTATTGGAAACCAATATTTGCATCGATTTAGTACTTCCTTATTCGATTTCTATTCAAGGTGAAAAAAGATAGAAAAAAATATTTTCACACTCAGTGACGTTGCGTATAAGGAACACTAAAAAAAGGAGTAAATAGCTCTGAAAGTCTTTTTTCTGTAAATTGATGTCGAAAAATTTGTTGTAGTTTTTTTAATAGTAATTTGAAATTTTAAAGTAACAATATTTTTACCAAGTTTATTGTTTTCCCATAATTGTCGTATATTAGGCAAAAAAATATTGTTGCTATACGGAAGATGAAGAAGCTAATTTCATAATGATTATTGGTTAAAAAAACAAAAGATAATTGATCGGAAAAAGGTTTGCTTTTAGAAATTTTGCCATTTAACTTATGATATGAGTAGATTACATTTCTCTCTCTCTCTCATCTCTCTTTCTCTCTCTCTCTCTCTCTCTCTCTTCTCTCGTCTCTCTCTCTCCTTCTCTCGTCTCTCTCTCGTCTCTGCTCTCTCTCTTTCTTTCTTTCTTTCCTTCTCTCTCACACCAAAATCGCAAACTAACCACGAATGGTAACACAA
>JABUQX010130236.1:20000-25000 GCA_015478945.1 Trachelipus rathkii
TACCAAAATTGTCACGTTTTACATACCCTAAATCAGTAAATTAGTAAATCAAACGACCCAACCTCACTCCTTCAACATGATCTATTGATATATTGATCTATTGATCTATTGATCTATTTATCTATTGATTCAGGTCCTATTTTTACATAAAATTATCAATGTTTCACATACCCTAATCAGTAAATCAAACGGCCGGTACAACTGGCCCACATCAATCCATGATCTATTGATCTATTGATCTATTGATCTATTGATCTATTGATCTATTGATCATGTCATTGATCTATTAATTCAAGTCACATTTCGAGTATCATTTTGGATAAACATAACATAACAACAAATCTTTATACACTGACAACGAATATATTGCTAACGTAACAAAGTTTTCAACATTAATAAATCTTACTTAGCATCATCTGAACTATGAATATAATACACAACGACAAACCTGACATGCCTTAAACATGAATAAACTGTTAACGTTAACAAAGTTCCACACTTAACAACAGTAAGTAACTAACATAGCATTTTTTTTTTTTTTTTTTTTTTTTTTTTTTTTTTTTTTTTTTTTTTTTACAGATTACCACCACTCACGGGCTGGGCCCTTTTCAAGGAGGGGGGAAATAAAATACCGGAAAGCCCACCCAAGCCCAAGCCTAACGCAAATCTCTCAGGTGTGCGCAGACATGGGTTTTAAAGAGAGGAAGATTAAATACAATTGGAAAACAAAAGATGGCAAGGAGTTCCACAGAACAGAAGTGGCTGGAAAGAAGCAACGAAGGAGTCTGGGATTTTCAATGCTCACGCAAAATTCTTGCGAGAGCATGGCACCCCTTGTATTGCGAGGGCGACGCAATGGAGGTGGAATGCGAGTGGCCAACTCCTCTGAGCATCTACCGTTGTAGTACCTATAGAAAAGAGATAGTGCGCCAACGTCACGTCGCAGAGATAGAGGGTCAAGAGAGTTTAAAAGTAGGGGACAGTTTATTAGTCCTCTTAGCTTTAGGACTCAGCTCTCCCAATAGAAGGGTGGAGCCGGAGCCCCCAGATGTGAGAACAGTAACTCCAAACCAAGGGCGAATAAGGCCCTTATATAACTGGAGTAGCTGTGCAGAAGAAAAAATTCCCGCAACCTGAACAGAACTCCCAGCTTCTTTGAGGCCACCTTAGCAACCGTTGTGATATGAGGTTTCCAAGACAATTTTTTTGTTTATGTTCAGACCAAGAATGTTTATGTTGTCAACAGGTGAGACGTTAGAACCGTCGAAAATAGGAAAGTTAGGAGGTGTTTTTGAGAGAGAGATGTAAAGTAGTTGAGTTTTCAAAGAGTTGAATTTCACAAGGTTGTGGCGGCCCCACCGGGAAATCCCATCCAGGTCGGCAAGAATAGAATCAGAAAGCTGAAGACGAGAGGCAACTCTAGATGCAAAAGATGGAGCAGATTTGAAGAGTGGAAGAATGGAGAGTTGAGTCATCGGCATAAGAGTGAACAGAGTTAGAAGTACAGCTGAGGAGATCGTTGATGAAAAGTAAGAATAAGGTTGGAGATAAAACAGAACCTTGAGGAACACCACAATTAACAGGAAAGGAGGAAGAGGTCGCTCCATCAACGAGTGCTGATATGGAGCGACCAGAGAGAAAACTTGACAAGAGTAAGCAAAGAGAAGGAGGAAACCCAAAGGAAGGGAGCTTAGAGAGTAGCGACGCATGCCATACTCGATCAAAAGCCTTTGATATATCGAGTGCCACCACCCAAGACTCCCCATAGTCCCTAAGGGCAGAAGACTATAAATCGTGAGGATAGGATAGTATGTCACCAGTTGACCTCGAGCGTCGAAAGCCATACTGATGATCTGAAAGAAGGGAATGAGACTCCAAATGAACCAGGAAATGAGAGTTAAGAAGAGTTTCAAAGACGTAACCTATTCACACTTTGTCATGCATATCTCTAACATAACAATGTTAATTTATATTAACATGGTAATATTTAACTAAAATTTATCACAACATTGGTTAATTATCATACTGATCAACGAAAATACTCTAACGTAATAAAGTTTCCACATCAATAAAGCTAACATAGCGTAACATGAACTAAGAAAATAATGTACAAAGACAAACCTAACACAACTTACACACGAATAAACTGTTAACATTAACAAAGTTCCACACTTAACACCAGTAAAGTAACTAACATTGCATGCAAAACGTAATCTATTCATACTTTTTCAAGCATATCTCTAACATATTAACGTTAATCTTACACTGACACAGTAACATTTAGCAAAAAATGTATCATAACCTTGTCTGATTATCATACAGACCAACGAATATATGCTAACGTAACAAAGTTTTCTACATTATCATAGTAATATTTAACAAAAATTTATCATAACCTTACCTAAATATCATAATCCCAACAAATAATTGCAAACATAAAGTTTTATCCAAACATAACATAAAAATAACAAAGTTTTATCCAAACATAACATAAAAATAAGTTCTTTGAATAAAATATCATAGTAAAGTGTAATAGTTTACCGAATTTAAAGCAGTAAATCAGTAAATCAGTAAATCAGTAAATCAAACCACCCGTCCCCTCCCCGGCCCCTCCCTATCCACCCGTCCATGACCTTTTGATCTATTGATCTAATGATTCAGGTCACATATCGAGTATCATTTCGGATAAACATAGTACAAAAATAAGTTCTTTATATACTAACCAACGAATATATGCTAACGTAACATTGTTTTCACATTATAAAGCTAATTTTCTTTTTTTTTTTTTTTTTTTTTTTTTTTTTTTTTTTTTTTTTTTTTTTTTTTTTTATTTTTTTTTTTTTTTTTTTTTTTTTTTTTTTTTTTTTTTTTTTTTTTTTTTTTTTTTTTTTTGTTTTTTTTTTTTTTTTTTTTTTTTTTTTTTTTTTTTTTTTTTTTTCTTTTTTTTTTTTTTTTTTTTTTTTTTTTTTTTTTTTTTTTTTTTTTTTTTTTTTTTTTTTTTTTTTTTTTTTTTTTTTTTTTTTTTTTTTTTTTTTTTTTTTTTTTTTTTTTTTTTTTTTTTTTTTTTTTTTTTTTTTTTTTTTTTTTTTTTTTTTTTTTTTTTTTTTTTTTTTTTTTTTTTTTTTTTTTTTTTTTTTTTTTTTTTTTTTTTTTTTTTTTTTTTTTTTTTTTTGTTTTACTTCTCTTTTTTTTTTTTTTTTTTTTTTTTTTTTTTTTTTTTTTTTTTTTTTTTTTTTTTTTTTTTTTTTTTTTTTTTTTTTTTTTTTTTTTTTTTTTTTTTTCTTTGTTTTTTTTTTCTTTTTTTTTTTTTTTTTTTTTTTTTTTTTTTTTTTTTTTTTTTTTTTTTTTTTTTTTTTTTTTTTTTTTTTTTTTTTTTTTTTTTTTTTTTTTTTTTTTTTTTTTTTTTTTTTTTTTTTTTTTTTTTTTTTTTTTTTTTTTTTTTTTTTTTTTTTTTTTTTTTTTTTTTTTTTTTTATCTTTTTTTTTTTTCTTTTTTTTTTTTTTTTTTTTTTTTTTTTTTTTTGTTATATTTTGAACGTTTACTTTTTAGTCTTTAATTTTTGTGACTAATTCATTTCTGCCTTTGGTTTCGTTTTTGAGCTCTGTATGTTCGGCAGAGGCAGGGACCAGAGAAGAATAGAATAGGTTGGACAACACAGAACGCACCGCAGACACCGAGAGCCAACGCGGGGCGAGAAGGAACACGCGGAAGCAGCGCACCAAAGGGCAGCCGTCAACGAACAGGTGAGGGAAGGGGGGGGGGGCCCCCGGCGGGGACCCAATGCGGAAAGACGGGGACCGCGGCGAGCACGAGGGGGTGTACCGGCACCAGCGAACACGCCGGCCAAAGTTGAGCCCGAAACGAGAACGCGAACCAGGGGGGGAGAGAGGCGGAGCCAGAGGCCGGAGCCGGACCGGATGCCGAAAAAGCAGGTCCGAAAAGGAAGAACACAAAGGGCAAAAAACGTTTTTTTTTGTTCTTCTGATTTTGTATTGTTTTTTATTCAGTTTTTATGCAGATTCAAAATATGTGTTTTTAGTTTTTCTCTAGCATCGACCCATTTTTTGTGTTACGACGGCGTTGAAGTAATTATTGGCAATCATTTTCAGTTTTGTAGGGTGGTTACCGGCATGGCGCTGTGTAAAAGTCAGTTGCCATTAATGTTTTATGGGAATTTTATGCTTAAGAACCGAAAACATATATATATATATATATATATATATATATATTATATATATATATATATATATATATATATATATATATATATATATATATATATATATATATATATATATATTATATATATATATATATAAATAATATATATAAATATATTTAAAAATATATCTCAAATTATATTATATATTATATATTCTATAATATTATATAATATAAATACCCATTAACTACATTCTAGTGCAATAATATTGAAGGTGAGGTACCAAACTTAAATATCTTTTATAATTTTCAGAATATTAGTAATAATATAATAAACATTTATAAAATTGCAAGTAGACAGTGTAAAACGTTGGCAGATTCATTTTGTTATGTGTGTGGATATTATGTTAGTTCTAAGCACATTTCCACCAAAATTGTGAAGGGAACCAAGTATTGGATAGCGTACAGGCTCTACTTTGGTATGCCTATTGGTGACTAAGATAAGCACTGGGCACCTCATTATATGTGGAAGTTGTAAAACAACCCTAGAAGGATGGGTAAGAGGAACAAGAAAAGCAATGCCTTTGGCTATTCCCAGAATATGGCGAGAGCCAACGAATCACTATGATAAGCATGGCTAAGAGGAACAAGAAAAGCAATGCCTTTGGCTATTCCCAGAATATGGCGAGAGCCAACGAATCACTATGATGACTGCTACTTCTGCATGGTGGATATTACAAAATATGGAAAAGGTAAAGGAAGGCAATCTCTTCCATACCCAGATATTCCCTCATCCAGAACCCCAGTTCCTCATAATGAAAACTACCCTATACCTTCAC
>JABUQX010130237.1:17500-20000 GCA_015478945.1 Trachelipus rathkii
TTGTATATGCAAAAGCGCTTCAGATATTTTCTTTTATAACTGATTTTTAATAATTTTATGAACGCTGTTATTGGGATATTTGTGAATGCTTTATTTCCGTTTGACGGTTGTTGTGGTGAGGGCCTGAGTTTTTTTGGTTATCTTTTTTGTAGGGCATGTTTTTATGTTGGTATAAGTTACTTCTGTTGTAGCCTGTTGTGTTCTTCCTAATATTTAGGTTGCAGTATGTACTAATCAGGATTGTGTAAATGCAAGGTAAGTTTGTTATCACCACTTGGGGAAATTTAGAAGTTTTATTGTGAATAAAATAATTTAAAAGGAATTATGGTTATGTTTTTTGGTATATACTATTTTTCCTACATATTTGTTAAAATGGGGTATAGGTAAATATGTCTTATGTTCTGCATTGTTTTTTTTTGGTTTAGGTAACATAAAATTTTGCCACACCTTCGCTTTTCTTAAAATAGCTTTGAATAATTAATATCACTACATGATATATTTCAAATTTTCATAATAGTAATTTCAGGAGTTGATGTTTCTTGTTTTAGAGATGAAATCGGAGAACAAATTTTAAATGCGCGGAGATATAATGAGGAGAGGGTGGCAAGTTTGGTGTATTGTATGGCGGAGTAAAACCAATGTATATATTTTGGACAGTGAGTCGGTTTTTTATATATGCTGTATAGGAGGAGTTTAGGTGGTATGGTTCCATATAGTTAATGTGTCTAAGAAGGGTAGGTGGCAAGTAGTGGGGAAGGGGGTAATCTATGTAATTGTATGCTTGCAGTGAAATGAATAATTTAATGGTGGTTGAGAATTTATGTCCCGGGTTCTGAATTGTTGGGCGATGGCTATCAAAAAACATTCAACATCTCGTTCCGTTACAACAAGCAATTAAATCTGTTAATCCAAATATATATAACAGAAAACAATAATTAAACCTCCACTACGCCTTCTCCCATCCTTAATATCACTCATTCTTCTAACGCCTAGAACAAACAAATCTAACACGAATCAAATCCTTTTACAAGAAAACAATGGCTGAGCATGGGTTTCACCTCTGTCCTCCCATGCTCAGCACATAATACATGGAATCATAGAACACTATCATTCTCTCCCATCACCCTCCACGTTACTGTATGATGTTTTTGTAACCATCCCCACAATTAGAACCCGACACTAATTCTGCAACTATAAATAGTATTCACCCAAGCATACAATTACCAGATTTATCCCCCCCCCCTCATATACTGCTACCCTCTCACTACCCTTCCTATAGACCACATTAATTATATGGGACATTACCAGCCAAACTTTCCTATACAGAATATAGAAAACGCCAACATCCATACCAAAACTATAATACATTGGTCAGACCCTGCACATACAATAAATACCAAACTTGCCACCCTCTCCTCATTATATCTCCGCGCATTTAAAATTTGTTCTTCCAGCCACCTAAAAAAAGAAGCTCAACTCCTAATAAGATATTTTTAAAATTGAAAATATTCCATCAATATTCAAGCATTTAAAACGCGAGAGGCCAAAATTTTATTATCTCTATAACCAAATAAAAACAATGAAGAACATAAGACATTATTTTACCTATACCCATATAAATATACAATTACATTCAACAAATATATACCAAAACAAAACCACTAATTCCTGCAGAAAAAATATTATTCTATAAAAAAGTTCTAAAACCGCCTAGAAACCCACAATACAAACCCACCTTGCATTCACACAATCCCGTGAACAAATTGCAACGATAAATATATAGGAGAAGCAACGAGACTAACAACAGAAGAGATATAACCAACATAACATGCACTACAAACAGAGAACCAAAACTCATGCCCTCACACAGCAACCGTCAAGCGAAAAAATCCATCACCTAAATCCCAAAACAAGCAGTATCATAAAACAATTATTAAACAATAGTAATAAAAGGAAAATATCTGAAGCCCCTTTTGCATATACAACATCCCAAATTATAATTTAGGCTCTGGGGACTACAAAATCGATAGTCTACAAAACAACATCATGAAAAGTTCAATCCTTTAAACAAATTCTTTTGTGACAAGACCAATTGCAGAATGAAATACACAGAAAGAAGGAAATAGAATTTCAAGTGATTTTGCTTCGGTCACCTGAAAGAGGCCCCCAACGAAAGACGCAGGAGCGAAAGCTTGGTAAATGCTAAACAGTTCTATCTGTTTTAACAGTTTTAAGGTGTAAATAAAATATAACTCTAAAAAACGCTTTAGGTCCACCCAGGGTAAATAGATATCTTATATTATATAATATTAATATTTATAATATATAATATATAATATATAGTAATATAATATATTATATATCATACTAATATATATATATATATATAGTTATATACTATATATATACTATATAATTATAATTTAAATAAATATAATATATAATATATATATATTTATATTTATAATTTAATAATATATATAATATAATATATATATTA
>JABUQX010130237.1:22500-30411 GCA_015478945.1 Trachelipus rathkii
CAGTACGATATGGAGAAGTATAAATAGATCTCCCCGAGAGTAGCGAGAATGTGAGCTATGTAAAATTCTCCAAAACGAGGTAGAGTTGTCGGCAGTTGTGATAATAAGATTTTAGAAAGATCTAGCTTTATCGGTGTATAGGACGGCTAGAATCAGGTAATATATAAGGGTAGTAGAGTAAACAAAGCGGTTGGTAGGGTTCAGTGATACACTCGGAAAGTCACTATATATATACATGCAGTATGTGAGTTTGGGTAAGAAGGCAGGGAGTAAAAAGGACCGACTCATGGAGGATAATCGCTGCTTCCCCCTCTCTCATAGGTATCCAAATGTCAGACAGACACAAAGGATCCCTCTAATATCCTGATTGTTTGCCTGATGAGACGTCGAGGCACACGAAACATATGAATCTCAATGAAGGCATGATACCTTAATGGATGATAATAATTCCAAAAGTCTGCTAGCTTCATTCATCAGAAGTTAGAAATAAGAGTATCAAG
Source organism: Trachelipus rathkii (assembly GCA_015478945.1). Classification (NCBI taxonomy): domain Eukaryota; kingdom Metazoa; phylum Arthropoda; class Malacostraca; order Isopoda; family Trachelipodidae; genus Trachelipus; species Trachelipus rathkii. Next base: position 23,001 of record JABUQX010130237.1, read on the forward strand.
TCTGGCAGGACGAGTTTAAGTAAGATAAACTAGGGACGTGGAGGTAGTATTGCGTATGGAACGCGTAATTGCCGTTATAGCAGACAAAATAAATAGGAAATCGACAACTACCTCTCGAAAGGCGCATCGTCTCACAGCGACGATCCAGTTATGTAAGAGTCACAATGCTCTATAAGAGTTTCCTTCTATACAAAAAGTAAATAAGGAGGGCAGTGAACTGTATCGAGGCGGAAATGTGAGACCCTTGCAGTTTTGTGAGACATTAAGGGAGGGTATATATCACAAAGCTATGGTGTGGAGAGTAAAATTTCTTATACACAAAACTATGGATGTTGTGGGATCTAACAGTATTTTAGGGGATGGCCATAAATTTTAGGAATTTATGAAACGAACATATCGGATAAGTAGTGGGTTGAGAAGTCCGGAGACCGTGGCATAGTAAAAGCTAGTTTTAACTTTGGAGTTTGAAGGGATGGCACTAACACTAAGGATAGGCAGAAGCCGTTGGTAATGCATTGTAATGGGGTCTCCTGTGAAGGTAGGGAGGACCGAAGACATTTGGAAATAGCAAGGAACGGTCCGTTGACATGAACGAAAATTCCGGTGCGTATATATCGAGGTGCGATTATTACGAGAATCATATCTGGTTAGAGTATATTAAAGTAGATATTCCCCAAACGTGAGGTAATAATGAGAAGCCATAATATGTACCACTGCGATCTGGAGCGGCAAGGAGTTACCAGGTAAGATCCTTTCTCATCATGAGATGTTCGTCTGTAATTTCTGGAGATGAGCCTGCTTCAAACTCGTTCACACTGAGGGAACGTGTCCTCTAGCCGTCATGTTATGTGAGGTAACGCTCCGTGGATAATTAATAAAAAATTAAGAGAGAATAAATAAGGAACGTAAAACCTGGAACCGCCCCTTAGGGAACGGTTCGAGAGAGCTGCAATACGATATCTGCTAAATATGGCATTGTATCTACTGAAGACGTCACTATTATAAAGAGAGAGAGATCCAGTCACTGGCGCGGGGTGCATTCCTGATATAATTAGGAAAATCTGTGAGAGGATAGAGAAAAAAATAAGTACTATTTGTATCTTATTAAAGTATTAAATAGCAAGACAGTGAATCAAATTAATGAGAGATTAATGTAAATAAGAAAGGTAATCTATATAAATGGAAAGCGATAATGAAACGACACCCGTCAAAACATATATTATTCCGTTTTTTCTGTAATTGATATTAGCAGTATATCAGCCAATAAGGCAATGGCTTTCGGCGCACCAAAGTTGATATAGTCTCAGAGTCAGAAAAGGATTAACATATAACAGACACGACCAAACTCTTCACTAATTATAACTTAACGTCTCAAATCTATGAGAGACATATACTGTGATATAAGCCAATAAATAACCTGAATCATTACTGTACAAGTGTTATAAATTTGCGAAATGTCATCGCTTAAATTTATATCATATATATTAATTAATAAATATATATTAATTTAAATAAATCTTTTTACAATAATTATTATTAATTATTATTATTATTCATAAAATATTTAAAATGAAATAAAATAAAGATTAAAAATTTAAAATTAAAATCTATTTTTAAACAGAATTAATTTTATATAATACATTAAAATATAACACATTATTATTATTCGCTATCTGAGCAATATAGATATATATAGGATTTAATTTGAGACCTTTTGCAAAATAATTAATAATACTAGGTAAGATAGGCAAAACATATGATACAAAACTTTTTTTTTATAGATAGTAACAAGGAGAGTGGTAAGAGGACTCCTCGTCTATAATAATCGTATGGGTATAAATATATTTATCTGGATCACTATCGAGCACTCTTTCTCGAACTGACACATCTTATACGTTAGCGCTCTGTTCATAAATTACCTATCTTCTACACATTAAAAGCAGATATTTTTACAATAGGCGGCAAATTGTATAAATAAGAGAGTCTCCGAACCAGTCAGTCTAAATTCAAATCTTGGCTTGTTGAAGGTATGTCTAGGGACTTTCAACTATTGCAATGTTAAATGAATATTAAAGCACTAAAAGAGGACAGATGTTAATAAAACAATGATATCATTTATTTTCATATAACGATATTCATTATGTCAGGTAATTATCATTACTGACCTCATTCTGACTAGAAAACTGTCACCACTTAAAATTTAGATTCCAGATATAATTGTTCCTCTAATGGATATAACGCTGCTATCGGGGGTAAACCTTTTCTTTAGCTGGAGCAAGTTATAACCTACAAGTGTGTAGTGCATGAATATCAAAAGTTAATTCTACTCTTAGCTTTCTGTATAAAAAAACCAAAATAGCACACAGGAACGGTTCCTATCGGTCTACTAACCAAGGACATATAATAAAATAATATAATAAAATAATAAAATAATAAAATATAATAATAATAATAATAATAATCAATAATATAAATTTAATTAATAACAATAAATATTTGTTTTTTTTTTTTTGAGTGATTGTACAGGAGCGCACCACCGCGCACAATAAAATGTCGGCGTATAACTCTCATTTTTGACTTCACCAGAAAACCCAACCTACGGGGCAACCCAACAGAACGCACTGAAAACGGTCGAAATTGACAAGGTATATAAAATCTATATATTGAGCAGAGTTAAATACCCAGAAGACAAAGAAAAATCAGATAGTCACTGAGAGTGGAAATGAACCGTGATCTGACAATATATTAAGAGAAGCGTCGTGAGGCTCGGAACAGTACACAGGCTATGTAAACACACAAAACACGCTCTAACCATCGAGGAAAAGCCCGCAAGAGCCAAGCACAATCCAACCGAAACGAACGGACCGATAACACCGAGAACAAGCACACACTGGCACGACACACACGCGACAAATGTAGGACATAAAGGGGGAATGCTTATGACCTTATGTCGCATTTCATGTATAAAGATGCTGTGAGTGAAATCATCAATGAAGCCAGCATTCGCAGAACTCGTAAGTCCAGTATCTGACTTTCCTATCGCTGGCTGATCTCCAGACAAAAATAAGCCGATTTTGTTTTGCCTAATCATCCGCCAAGAGAGGCCAAAAATTTTTTCCATGTTCACCAGTGTGAATTATAGCAGGGTGATACATATTGAGAGAGCTGTCAGAGCAAAACCCAATTAGACGATTTCTTATGAATATCCAGCATAAAAGTAACCGAGTTACAATTCAAGAACAAGTATCGGATTCACCGCTCAAGAAAAAGAGAAATTTGTAGCACAACAGGTAATTAATTCCCATCGAAAAAACAAAGGCGTACCAGCCTCTTCACTAGATCGCCGCTTAATAGAAGCGGGAGCGAAAATCAGCAGCTGTGAAGGTGGTTCAAGAGCCAAGATGGCGACATAAGGTAAGCTCATACGCCGACTCAAGTGATAAGTTGATATTTATGCAGAGTGGCGGTGCGAAAGGCCGCTTGTATGCCCTAAATTCATTACACCAAGATACCACTGATTAGAATAGGAACCCAGACACAAAACGTCAATATTACACGTTTTATGATATACTACATTGAGCTAGCATACATAATAGAAATCCTTTGAATGAATGGATTAAACCAAAGGTTTGAGGTCGTTATCCGATTTTGTAGTGACAAGGTAAGTCACCTGCGAGTCCCGAAAAAATCGTATAAGACGTGGTTACACTAAGCAAGATCTATTCATATAAATCCCTATATGTATATAGCTTAAGAGTTAATGGCATACAGATCATCGACCGTAAAGACGGACCGTCAAGAAGGTGAGATTGTGGGACACCAGTAAGGTTAACTGGAATAAATTATACATACGGCTCGACTCCTCATACCCGAATCTCCCTCATCACCGCATTGACCGATATATGGTGAATAGAGCGCTCAAGAAGCTACGCCCCATGGAAGAGCCAGGTGTAGCACAGAAAAAGGAAAGCCTTCAGTCGAGAGTATATATAGACTAGGGTGATAATATGGTCACCTCATGAGGAATTATTATGTGATATTAAAGGCAGATATAACCCTATTATCATATTGCATGTACATACACTAAGTCATACTATAGGGAGCGGAATTATATAATATTACAATACTATACAATTATTATATAAAGGCAGACATTATAATTACTGAGTATGAGTCAATTTATTATAGTAATAGGTGATACAGGGGGGAGCGATTACTTCTCAAACTCCTCGACCTTGCCACACCAAGGGATGCAGTAACTGAAAAAACGGAGTCGAGGAAACGCGCCACACAGCACACACACTATAGCATAACGGCCAATTAGGCAGGGCTTACTGTAGAGGAACCTCAGCTGACTAGAGAGGAACAAAGCCGAGGTGGGATTTCGTAGACGGAGGAGAATCAAGGGACAGCACATGGAATATGTACCATCTCCGAGTACAAAAGAAACGAGGCGGAGCAAACACCCAGCCCCGCTTCCTCCAAACTCTCCTTGCGAAGAAAGTAAAGACGCCCCACACAACCGCAGCCCCCATTCTGTTCGGGTCGAGTAAGCGGTAAGTAGTCCAGAAGACGTCTGGCCTATATCGCACACGCATTAATCCAGACTTTGAATCCTGCCAAATGATCAGAGATGAAGCATGAAAGTCTTTATAAGTAGATCTAACGTTTAGAGATCCTCCATCAACCTACCATACCACCTCCATGATTTCCAAAAAAGAAAAAATAAACATATCTTTCAATTACGATCTATCGTTCAGTTCAAACAGTTGAATCACAAGCGAAAAAAAAATTGAATGTTGAAAAACTACTAATTGCTACAAATCAACACGGAGGGACAGTTAGATCACAATTCTAATTTACACATGTTGAACAGTTCTGATTGTAATCCCTTCCCACAGAAGGTTCATGCATGATGAATAAGGACACACCATAGTGTATTAAGTTAAAAATAATGGCCTTCATCAAGATATAAACCAGAACCACACTTCACATTGCTAATGGTAGCCATTTTGTGATGTAGCTACAAAACTTGTGCAGCGTAGAATTTCAATCACATCAATTTATGAAACTCAGTATCTAGATCATTTAGAGGTAAAGGTGATCTTTCGTACGCGAGCCTGAATCTATCTGACGGTGATGGATGTTGCTTGTAGGTGAAAGAGATTCGAAGAAGAATTTCCAGCACCTGTGGGGGAAGAATTCGAGGCTCGGGTCGGGAGAATGGGAACGTTGACAATACGGTTTGAAACTTGAATAAACTAGAAATTATCTATGTACAGATTGGAATTAATTGATTATTATTTTTTATTATTAATTATTTATTATTTAATTAATTATGTATTAGTTATATTTTAATTATATTATGTATGTTAATTCATTATTTATATTATTATTAATTATATTATTTTATTAATCATTATCATTATCATTATTCCTGCTCCAGATGAGTAAATTTCAAAGCTCATAATTCATTAATTTATTGCATTATCGTATTATCAGTTCATTATTAATTATTATTATTATTGGATAATTATTATTTATTATTATTTGAATTTATTGATTATTATGATTGATTGATTTTAATTATTCATTGTTCTCGAAATTGAGAATAACGACCAAGCAACACGAGATAAGTGATCAATGATAGGTCAAGATGGGATTAAAAAGTTAAAATAGTTTATTTTAATTTATTAGCAAACCTGTGAACATTAAAGTCAAGTATGAGTTTATTTAAAACTTATTACTTCTAGTTTCTATGATTCAATTATGTTTCAGAAATAGAGGAATCAGAAGAGGAGGATGAATTACATCAATCAAATAAAGAGTACAGGGTAATATATATATATATAATATGCTATACAATTTTCAAACGATAAATCTTATGGCTGTGATTATATCTAGTCGGTATACGATAATGATTATACATATAGTAAGTATATAAAAAATATAGTAGTAGGGTGAATAATCTATTATATGAGCTAGTCAATAGTAGTTGTTGTCGCGTACATTACGTGTAAAAGTTTTATTTGTTTTTTTATATATGAGTTATTATAAGTTCTTTATGTTTAATTTCCCATATATTAACGTCTGATGAATTGATATAAGTTTAACTGGCTAGACTTAAAGGTGATATAGGAAACAGTTGAGTAGTAGAGTGTGGTACTCAAGTGAGTATATAATGGTAAGTATACATAAGTATATATATATTTATCATAGGTTATTATATAAGTGTTATAGCGATTAGGCATATGAAGTGTCAATATATAAGACTAGGTGAGTGATTACATATTATTATAAATATATTATGCTATATATACTACGATACGATGTCTATAATAGTAGTAGATAAAGTATAAGTACGGTATGTCGGTAAATAGGCATAGTAGTACAGTATGGTAGAATATATATATTTATAGTCGTATATAGTACTTATATGGCAGCTATATAATTGCCAGTATCGGGGGAGATAGCATATAAAAGTAAACGGTTAATATAATTTAGATATTATGAATAGTAGTATAAGTAGTAATAATAGGTTAATAGTATATATTATAGAATATAATATAGGCCGTAGTGGAATTAGCAGATATATAGTAGTAACGATACTGCTCCCTCGCTCTTCGAGTGCTGCTCACGGAAAGAGGGTTGTTGCAGATGCAGCTCGGGTTGAGGGATGTTTTGTCTAAAAAATCCCAGGAATTAATCTATAAAATGAAGATTTAGTGATAAACGAAACGTCGCGATATCGTCTTTTAGAAAAAAAGTAGACAGCATGGAGCTCGCCGGGTCGGCAAAAATTTTGTTACAGACATCCCAATAGGCGCTTTCTTATTGATGGGCACCACACCGATAGAGTGTTTTTTTCGCTGACATCATACTGAAATAAGCGATGTACCACAGAGAATATAATAAAAATGCCCAGCAAATATAGACGATCTTTGGGGACGAAACCTATCAGGTCGGTAGAAGTTCAACGAATTCTTAGAAATTGTTATGGCGTCAACTAATACTTTATTCTTAGACTGTAGTGTATTGTGATGATTTGTTAAGGATAGAGAATTAATTAGTCACTTTTAACGAATGGCTCAAGATAGCAGCAGTGATTTGCTGACCATTTTGGGTCAGAAAATCACGCCTCTCAGCGTAGATTTCTAGATAATTAAAAGAGAGATCTCAGTAGATTAATAAGATCCACAGTAGACACTATAGGAACAGGCGAGAGAAGTATTAGATTCGTTCTAAGTAGATTGAGCAGACTAATAATGCCGAATATGGGTTAGGCACTCCACAGGGCGTATGGGCGGACAGAACGCATGGGTCTCGGCGGATAACAGCGATGCGTGGTTCGATATCCCGATGTTGGACAACGCCTTTCTTAGAAGTGATAACTCTAGGCGTTGTATCCCCG
>JABUQX010130238.1:0-29319 GCA_015478945.1 Trachelipus rathkii
AAATGAATAAAAATGTTTTAATTTTTTTTTTTTTTTTTTGTTTCTTTTTTTTTTTTTTTTTTTTAATTTTTTTTTTTTTTTTTTTTTTTTTTATATTAATATTCTGGTTTTTTTTTCTGTGTTTTTTTTTCCTCTTTTCTTTATTTTTTTTTTTTTTTTTCTGCATCGATGATCAACAATTATAGAAGTGTATATCCATAGTTTTCGTACGTGTCTATGTTAATATTTCAGAGTTTGCGGGGACTCGCGGACCCATTTGGATATGCAATGCTATTAACCATATAATGAATTGTGAGTTACCGTCATTGAGATTGTTCATACCCGAGTTTCATCCGTCCTACGTCCGAATATTTTCAGGTTTGGGGCGGGGTGGGTGGGGTGGGGACTCCGTCTTTTGGATATTGCAATGTTTTGTAACCTCATCTACAAGGAGGTTACTTATATGAAGGGTGTATACAAGTTTCAGCTCTACGTCATATTCAGTTTTTGGGGGCTGGATGACCCCCTTTTGGGGTGGTATGGTTATTTACTCCATATTGATGTGGGTACGTTTATTTAAATGAAAGGGGTTTTGGGTTTTTTAAACCTAGTTTCGTCGTTCTAATTGTCATATCTCAAGTTTTTGGGCTGGGGACCCCCTTTTGGATGTACCGTTATTTAACTCCATATATGATGTGGGTACTTTATAGAAAGGTGTATACCCGAGTTTCATCCTTCTGTGTCAAGGTTTTTGGGGCTGGGGAACCCCTTTGGGGTATACGGTTATTTGACTTCATATATTTGTGGGTACTAAAAATGAAGGGTGTATACAAGTTTATCATCGTTTCTAGCTGGTCATATCTAGGGTTTTTTGGGCTGGGGACCACACTCCTCCTTGGGGTGTAACGGTGTGTTATTTACAACTTTTCCAGTCATATGTATGCGTGGGTAGTTTTATGAAGGGTTGTATACCAAGTTTCAGCTCATCTACGTCATAATATCTTCAGGTTTGTGGTCGGCTGGGCGACCCCGCCTTATGGGGTGTAGGCTATTTAACTCCATAAATATGAGTGGGTATTATATGAAGGGTGTATACCAAATTTCAACCTTTAACCTATATGAATCCACTTTGCGGCTCAGTCTGCCATCACACGTTTGGGCGTTAGCGGTGCGGTGCGGTGCGGTAAGACGGTGCGGTGCGGGTCAACAACCCGGGGTGGGGCGGGGATATGGGGATATTACACGTTCAATAAAAACATGTAATTATTCGGTAATCTAAAACTTTTTATTGTGTGTTTTATTCTCCTTGTTCTCCATTTATTGCTAACATTTTATTTATTCTAGACTTAACTTCTTTCTATAATTTCACATGCAAATTATAATTTAGGCTAGATTGTCTGTGTGATTTGTGGTTTGTGATTCTTATCTTTCTTTTCTCTTGTTCATTTATGTGGTTGTTCTTGTGTCTTATCTTCTCTACTTTTTAATTATGTTACGCTATATTAAACATTAATGATCCCTTTTTCATCTCGCAGGTTTTCTATCTCTCTTATCTCCGGTCATTGATCCATAAAAGACGGAATTTATATGCACTATTTCCAGGTTACTTGACTGGCGTTATAGGTGCGTGTGCATTCGATCTTTTCGATATCTTCACTTTTAATTCTGCGCGTTCTTCTCACATTTCTTACGTCGCTAGAATTGCCTTCTCGTCTTACACAATTTATAGGTCGGTGCTTTTCTCGTTGATGCTCTGGATAGACATTTATAGATGATGTCGTCATTCTCATAACTATACTTAGTGTAAAATTATTAATTCTATTAAAAACCCAAGTTGCTAATAAAATAATTAGTTTGTTCTATATTATTACTGTCTCTAACTAGAATTATTCACGGTTCTCTCGTCTTCTACCTTGATTTGACATGAATAATAATAAAATCCTTGGCCTTAAAGCATAATAACAATATTAATTCTTGGATAAAACCTCAATACATCATCAACTAGTTGCTATATAGGATATTATAGCTGGACCCTCAATGGAATACTGGGAGTTTCTGTTTAAGACTTAGTGACGATGAATATTTTTTCTCTCTCTATCTTCTAGAGTTTATCTATCCTCAACTTTATCAAGGGTCTCTCATTACCGCCTTGTACGTCGAGTACTGTCTACTCATATCTGGGAGCGAATTGCTGTCTTTTATCAACTCGTAGTTTATTTGGAATAGGGTCTAGTCATATATCAGGCTTATCAATTAGTGCTTATAAACTGTCCTGCGACTTTCTAGTTCACTTGACCTCTATATTTGCCACTCAAAGTTGTCCCTGGGTTCTTTCAATTCCCTTCTTAATTATGTCTTTTTCTATCTTTTCAGTAGCTTCTAATACTGGAATAACCCCCCTATCTGTAATTCTCTATTTATAAACGAAAGGGCGCTCGTAGCACCAGGGGGTGTCTCGGACCTTGGTTGCTAGTTGAGGTTTTGTTGCCGCGGCCATGATTATATTAACATCCAGAATGGTTCTCTGACTGTTCCTCCTTAGATTTTTCTTGATATATTTGATGATTGAACTAGCAAATAATATCAAGCTCTCTTTCTCATTTCATCTGCATTATAATTTACTATAATTCAATTTTAGATGTTGAACTATTTATTACAGTAATTCCCTTATAAGTTGGTATTACCATAAACTTGAGAGTTTGCGTGAATGTTTTGATTCAAATAGATAAGTTATGATAGAGGCATAGACACTCCCTCTTAATCACATTGAACTACGAGTGATTTAATAATTTAATGGATATGACAAGTAAAGAGAACGCGTGTGGAATCATACTGTAATTATTTAGTCCTATGTTCCAAACCATACATGATTATATTATGCTAGCATTTACGAATATACTAATTAGCCCTTAATATATTTATTTTTGAGGAGAGTAAATAAAATGTGTGTGAAAATTATACTCGACCTGCTGTGTGACACTTGCGTATTTGTCACTATATTACATAAGAAAACCGCTTTGTTTTTCATAATATACTGAAAATTATCTCACAAATTTGTGAATATAATCTCACGAATACAAAATTTAGGGAAATTGATATCTCATTGTTTCCAAAATAGTATAACGTCTTCGCGACCGAATACAGACGAATATGTATGTATTAGTATTGCTAAGTTTTGTATGCAGATCTTACTTGCTTTTATAATTAAGTTATATATATAATGTTATCTCACTATATCTCTGTCTATCTTACTATCTACTCTTACTCTCTCCTTACTATATTAGTATAATTAATATATATATATATAGTATATATATACTATTTATATATATATGTATATATATATATATATTATAATTTATAATCTATAATATATATATAATATTATATTATATATATATATATATTATATTAATATATATAATATAATATATTATATTATATTTATATTATATATATCTATATATATATGTTAATATATAATATTGAGTTCAAGTGGTCGTGATATTATATATACCGCTTACTACAGAGTATAAGTAGGAAGCTAATGTATTATTATTTTTATTTAACAAAAATTACTATACTTATAATGAATAAGTATTAGAAAGCTCTCTATAGGGGCATTTGCGTTTTAATTATTCAATTATTTTATTTTTATTATAAACATGCATAATATATGAAGTGAAATATAATAAATATGATATATCATATAATATATAAATTTATTATATATTAAGTTAAGTATAATAGGTATATTCCTAGAGTTAGTTATAGAAGTAGAGTAGAGTGAGAAGGAAGATAAGAGATATAAGTATAGAGTAAGCATGAATAGGGCATAGTCAGAAGATCATATCAGCACCATAACAGATATTTTCAAAAAATATAAGGTTAGCCTGTGATCAGCAATGTAGATATCTTTTGCTCATATTCGATATTTTATTATAAGACTGAAAACGCATATAGCCCTTATGTTTAAATGTGTGTTTTATAACCGATACGTTTTTTCATGTTTGGGAAAGCGATAGTGGAAGGTACACTCAGCTCTTCTAATGACTCAAGAAGTGATACTGATAAGAATTTGACTTTAGGTTCAACAATTTTCAAACTTCAATCTCTCTCAGCAGAATCAGACAATGAGAGGATTGCTCATCGAGAAAAATTGAGTACTCCACAATCATTGTATTACCTACTTCCTACTGCGACATTTAATCAAATACGTTGTATCCGATATGGAACTGGACTTAGTTTCGATAGTCGATAAGAATTGTGTAGGCACTGGACTCCCACAGAGTGCAACTGCACCTGCAAAAGTAAAAAATACATCATATATTAGGTTTTTATATTTATCATTATCATTATTGATAGTTCTGCAATTTGTATGATATTACCTATATCTAATAGATCAGTAAAGAGTTATGCCAGGGAAGTAAACATTATAGCAAATTACTATAATAATTTTATAGTATGCATCGTATTCTCAATGACGTACATATTTAATTCCATAACAAAGTACAAATCTCATTGTGGGCATGTCTATACAACATAAGATGATCATATAATGGGAAATTTGAGATAATATATTTAATGAATGGTTGATGTCCCATATAGATTTCGTTCACAATATTTTTTTCAAAGTGGTTATATACTTTTTATATTATGATATGATGTGCAAGTTATGTTCATTTCTGAATGACCAGAATTGCCAACCTATGCAAATGTAACGCCGAGCCGCCCTGAATCATACTATATACAATAATTCACGCTATTAGTATCAGAAATACATCCACGTTGGTTTTGAGGAGGGACTACTTAATCTATAACCAACCTAAGGATATAAGGTGTAGGGCTGGTAATCTGGTAAAAGAGACCAATCCTTAGCCCATACTGCTTTAATGATAATGTCACTGGGGTGAAAACCTATTGTAGAATCTCAATGCAGATCATTTCTTGTCTGACTCAACGCTTGAGGATGATCTACCATATATCTATACGTATCGACTCAGAACAGAACCTTTATCAAGCAATGATGGATGCTTCTCAAGTGACACATTTATTGACAACTTGCTGTGCGTCATACTACTTGCGACGTATCAGACTTTCCTAACGATGAATTCGGAAAGCGGTAGAAGGTCCTGTGGAGTTGCTATATCTGTATCTATAACCGATTACCATGATAATGCTTTACCTATTATACTCAATACTTGAATATTTCACTTTGGGGTCTATCTCAAATATTACTGTTGGTGTATGCATAGAATCGTCCGCGCATCTACCTTTATGATAATTGATAACTCTAATTAATATAGAGAATGACAATACAACTAAATTGCCAAATTGATCACCGCTTTAAAACCCTTAGGAGTGTGTAAAAGACATGTTAAATTTGAAGAGAATAGATGAGTGTTTTAATGCAGAGGGTTAATCACCATGGTAATGAAAATGTTAATTAGATTAATAATAAAAGTTTATTATATTATATTTAAATATATTAAATTTTCTTTCATGAAATAACTCTGTATTGGTGCGTCTGGAACCATCCAACATTGGCAACAGTCGCGAAATAAATATCCTATACCTATCATTCTATCTATATCTTTTAAATTTTAATTAAAAAGATATATAAGTTAAATATAAAATTTAGTAGAAATAAAATAAATAAGTAAAAAACTTATTTTGTATTCAAAATTTACAGCATAATAATAAAAAGCCGTGAAAAATTAAATAAAATTCATTAATTATAAAAATTTTATTAAAATTTTATATCATTGATTTTAATACAAAGATTTTCTCTCTAATTACTTTTACTAATCTATCCTATCACATATTATTACATATAGGAATTATATAAAATAATAAAATAAATAAAAAATATAAAAAAATAATAAAAAAATAAATAATAAAATTATGTATACCCTATTATTCGTCGCCTGTAATTTCCCTATATAACAAATCTGGGTATCTGCATTACTATTACCCTAAATATATATATATATATATCAATAATACACAATTTTTTACCCTAAAAATAAACGTATTTTTATAATATATAATTATACTGTACTATTTATATTATACCTTATATAACATTCCTTTTATATATATATATATAATTTATAATATATAATATTAGTATAAAAATTGAGTATAATATATATATATAATATTCTATATATTATATATATATAGTATATAGTATACCTAAGTAACCTTAATTATATATATTGTTGTTCCCATCTCTTTTTATTTTAGGATATATAGCGTTGCTTTGTTTTTAGTATCCTTATTTTCCTTTTATCTTTACCCGCCTCGTGGATGGGTTTGTTTTTTGTCTTGCTTTTGATCCTTATAGTACATCATGAACATTTTATAAGGGTTATTTCACTATCTGCTGGTTTTCTAATTTATCTATGCACTTCTATATTTATATATATTAATATATAATATCATTAATTTAAAATAGAGGGAACCAACATTGAAAACTCCGGATATTTAACTACTTCAAATAAATTACCGTAGTAATATATTATAATATATTAATATATATATATATATATATATATCATATTAATATAATATATATATAATAGTATTATATTATATAGTTATATATATAGTAGGAAGTTACTATGTATAGTAAATATATATATCATATATCTCTATATATATATATATAATTCTTATATATATATATATATTATATATATATATATATTAATATATATATTCTATATTTATACTTAATTATATATATATATTTATTTTGCTTATGTTCTTGTAATTTGTGAGTAATTATTGAATTTATTACTTTAATCAATTTTAATATTTGTAATAAAATACACTTATTTTAATAACAAAAAGAAATTTATGTAAATATTGTATTTATAATTTTTTTTTATTTCTCAAAGGTTGGTACATAGGGGTGCAAATTCAGATCGCATGTAAAATTCGCTCATTTCTCCCACGAAGTTTTGGGAAAGAGATACCAACTGATCTAATTGTCGCTAATTTAGTTCTTCTGTTGTGGGGAAGACGTTTCTCCAAGCGGTCGAGCTTGGCAAAATAATGCGCTTTGCTATTCATTTATCGTGTTCCATTATGTCATGCTCCACAACGTGCCACATATAATCTCTCTGAGCTTCATATGTTCACATTTCCTCTAAATAAGGGAAGATCCAGCCATCTTCAAAAGAAAGCAGGCAATCAGAAGACGATAATCGTTGATTTGACCTTGAAAAATATAGTTGTACATGCTGGGGATAAAGAGAATAAGTAACCATATTTCGCTCAACCAAGAAGACATCAACTACTTGATCAGAGTTCTTGGTCTCACAAAGTCCAATGCCGAGCTTTTGACGTCGAGGCTCAAGAAGTGGAATTTGTTACATGAAAATGTGAAAGTCGCAAGTCAGAGAATACGACACGACTCTTTTTCAACTTTCTTCGCCAGTCAAAATGGGTTTTGCTTCTGCCAAAATGTGACAGGTTTGTTTGAGGCACTTGGAATTGCCTGTAATCCCTGCGTGTGGCGCCTCTTTATTGATAGCTCATCGAAGAGTCAAAGCTGTGCTACTTCATAAAGGGAACATGTATTCATCTCTTTCCTTGGTTCACTCGGTGCAGCTCAGAGAGGAACACTGCAGCGTGAAGCTATTGTTAAGTGCCCTGAAATAAGAAGAAAACAATTGGAAAGTTATCGGAGATTTCAAAATGGTATCCTTCCTGATAGGACTCCAAGGCGGTTTTACCAAGTTTCAATGCTACCTTTGTCTTTGGGATAGCAGGGCCTCCGCAGAACACTACCAAAAGCGAGATTGGCCACATCATATTGTAGGGAGGAAAAATTTCAAATGGGAGCCTCTGTTGGACCCCCAGAAAAATCCACCTAAAAGATCGAGATTGCGACTAACATCAATATGTAGGGAGGAAAAAATTTCAAATGGGAGCCTCTTTGTTTGGACCCTTTTACAGTAAAATAATTTGATATTCAAATCAATCTATCATCCTAAATATAGACCTCATAAGAAACAGTCTTTTTAATATAGCTCTAGATATAAAGAGTTTTATTCAAGCTTCATTTACCTATACCTTGCAGATATTCTCTATACACTTTAAAAGCTGTCTGAGGCTAAAGGTCGAGAGAGACCAGTTATATACATATACGATCCACAAAATAAATTATGATAAGTATTATATATCAAAATAAGGAGTGCAAAGGATATTCCAGAAGAAAGCCTGACCTAGAAGTCGGAAAAACAGAACCAGTCTTATGCAAAGAGCCTATTTGGTCATGGGACAGTGTGTTCCGTTATCTATTCCTTGGGAATCACAAGGCCGAAATTTAAACGAAAGAGAATTTTTGTTATAGACCGGTGGGTTATGAACTTACGGCAAAATGGAACGGCTTTGTAAATTGTCCCACATAGTCCATATCCCTTGTACCTGACTAACAGTAACTTGACCTATAAAATTTTAATGAGAAAAGGCTGTTTATTGTCATTTATCCAATAGACAAAAGCCTCAGGTAACATTCTTAAGAATTTTTGAACCCGCTACTCATAAGGATCATTAATATACGAATAACAATGGATTTAAGATATATTTAGGGATATGATTTCATTTAAGCAGCTGCAGTATATATCATTTAAATTCCAGTAAAAACGTCTTGCTTTCTTCATATTTTGTGTATGTTGTATATATCAACTAGGAATATAAATATAATGCTACTTATTTTGATAGTTATAATATGTTATCTTTTTCTAATTTGTATAACCGAGAGTGATTAATTTTCATCTCAAATTTTCTATATCTATTTATATATATAATTATTTTGAAAATAATGTGAAATAATCATTATCCTGGTCTCAAAACAAAGGTTTGGGAGAAATTTTATAAAGCCATTTTTATTTCATAGATAGCGGCGGTCGTGAATTACTTATGGATGGTGCAAGGGGCTTGCAAGTTAATATATATACATATAATGAAAAAATTAAATGAAATTCATTTTTTTTTTCACTTCACAATAAGTTAACAAAAATGTGTTACATAGTGATTATTTTTTACAATCTAAATAAAATTGAAATAAGTGAGTACAACTTCTCAGTTCATAAATATGGAATATATATTTAGTATTTTTCATTTATATAGATCTTGAAACAATGATGCATTTTTCTTTCATCATAAAAATACATAAATTATATATATAATATTCTACTGACAAGTAATAAAAATAAAAATAAAAAGTATTGTAGAATATACTAAAATTTAAATATAAAAATAATCTTTCTTTAGGCAGTAAAGTAATTGAAAACCATTCATTTTCCGTGCAAATTAATAATAAGATTCATTAAATACATCATTACTCAGTAATTATTTATTTGTACTCATTACGAATCTACCATTTTAATGTATTCGTATCAGCATATAATTTTTTTTTATTTAATTAAAATTCCTTTACAGTAATACTTATTTATATGTAAGCGAGAATAGTGTGGGTATGTTCAATGATTCATTAGATAACAGTTCGTGATAAAGATAAGAAGAAAAAAACTGGTATAATTTACTCCGAATATAATATTAACTGTGAAGAAATGAGTATCTAACTCTACATTTTCTGAGCAGAATTCCATAGACTCTAATCATTCTCAGGACAACTCAAAATGAAAATCATTCCTAGCTTTAATATACTGATTCAATGATTATTACAATAGTATAATTATTTTTCTAGACTCTATAGGAGTGAACATTCTGAACAAATATAGCATGATGTATATAAGCATATTCTTTACCGTGACGAGTTTACTTGACATACATGAATCTATCACATTCATCTCTTACGCAATTGAGGTTAATTAGAGGGTATAGTGAACATACCCACGAGCAATAAAGGGCAATATAAATAAATAATATTCTAATTATCTGTTAAAAAAAAATAAAAAATAATAATAATAATACCATATAAATTAAAATAATAATATTAAAATAATAATAGAAAATTACAGAAATAAATAAATACTTTAATTATAATACAAATAATTAATACTTAATACATTAATATAAATAATATAATCTTTAGAAATAAAAATAATATTTAAAATGATATAAAAATAATAATATAAAAAGAAATTAATATTAAATAATAATAATAATAATATATAATATAGTATATATTATTAATATAATATAAAATATATATATACTAATAATATCATACAATATACAAATATATATATATACTTATATATAGATATATTATATATATATATATATAATTATATATATATTATATATATATATATATATTATTTAATTATATAATATTATATTAATTATTATATAGATATATTTATTATATGATGTATTATATATATATATTATATATTATATATATATATATAAATATAGTATATATATATATAATTAATTAATATATTATAAGTCTAGTTCATTTTATAGCTTTCATATAGATAGGATTATTGGTGTTATTATTAATAATATATATTATTTATATATATATATATATATTAATAATATATAGTATATATATAATTTATATTATATATATATATGTGTGTGTGATGTTTGTGTGTGTGTGTGTGTGTGTGTGTGCGTTCAAAAAATTTCTTCCAAACAATATGATCTCACTGTTTCTTAAATCAGCAAATTTGAAATTGCGAAAAAATATAAAGATAAATGTGTGCTACTTATTTTTTAACTTTCATAATAAATTTTTCACCCGAAAGATATACATTTTTATATAATAGAATTCTCCCTCTCTCAAATAATATACTTTTGGAAAATGACTCCCTTATAGGGTTTAATTTTACTTTAACATCTAATAGCAATTTTCCACTCGAAAGGAAATGTGATTAAAGTTTTTTTGTTTTTGATTAATTTGTTGTTATCGTATTTTGATGTCAATAAGTTTTTTAAACATATATATTTTATACGTAGATCGTAAAAAATGTCAAAATATAATGAGTGATGTATTTTTTGTGTATTTGGATGCTTTATAAATCAGCATTCAAATTTAAACAGATCGACCTATATTTGTATGGTATGCCTTTTCCTTTCCTGTCTGAAGGTTCAGATGCATACACATTAATGTATAGAAATATAAGAAAAATGTTCATCTCCTATTACAATAGATATAACAAATATAATAAATAAATCAAATTATATTAAAAAATAACCTCGCAAATAAAACAAAATGCTATTCATTTAGCTTAGTTTAAGAACCAAAATCTCCCATCAAAAAAAAGACAAAAGAAAAAAAAGCGGTTTTAAAAAATTAAAAAAAATTATCATATAAATGTTTATTAAACTCTTATTAGTACTCCTGGTCTGATATAATATATGACAAATTAAATTTCAAACTCACTACTTTACTCTCAAAATCACCAATACAATAAACAAAAAAGAAAATAGAAAAATATAAAAGACACGTTCACACTTTCTCTATGAGCTATTAAGAATCTTAAATACTGATTTTTTATATATTGTTATCTTTATTAATAACATATGTTATTTAATACACATATAACCGATGAGAAATTTAAAACGTTTTAAGTGTGGCTAGTATCAATATACATATATCGATATCAACTAACTTAGGAATATCAAATTTTATATTAAATATCTTAGAAATAGTTCCATCTTAAAAGTTTGTATATATAATATACTTTAAAATAAGGCCATAATAGTTCGTGCACAATATTACACATACTTAATGTCCTCTTCCCAGATACAGAGACTTCACTGATGATGCTGTCAGTGGGCAATCCTCCGCTTCAGTGCGCTTAGTTTCTACCCATGCACGATCCGAATACCCGTTTTTGTGAGCTCATGTTCAGTGCACCGGCATCCGGTGCCTACTCGTTATTTGAGATTTCACTGTGTCAGTCTCTTCTCATTATCTTAGCGCGTGTCTATCACATGCTGCTGGTCCTGCGATAACCTCCCTTTTTCGTCTTGGCACCTCCATCCTCTCAACCTCACTCTAACTGCAACTCTCTCTCCCTGCATCTCTTCCAGGTGTCCCCTAAATCTTAGTCATGGTGCTCGCGCTCACACTTTATTCAGTCTCATCATAGTTATATTCTACTCACTCCACGCTGCTCCTCCTCGGTGGTCTGTTTCTCTTCTCGCAACTCTAGATAACCTTTAATCGTCTTTCACAGATATGTCACTCAGCAGACATTCATCTCCGCTGTCTGTAACTTCTTAACTCGTCCTCACTCATCTTGTCATGGCTTAGATCTGTCTTCCAGCCATACAGAACAGTTCTTATATTTGGCTGTCTCAACATATCACTTTTCTCCTTTGGCATCTCAGTATATAATTGCTCTCTTCACGCTCTTTTGTTCAATTAATCAGTTTTTCACTTGTAAGTATATGGGAGTATACTGCTTTTGCTGTTACTGGCATAACTAACATACAAATTTCCTATATTTCGTTTATTCATTTCTTTCTCTTTTGTCTCATCTAACCACCTTTCTCTTTTTATTCCTATGGTGGTCTATCTAGTGATTATCCTTACTCAGCTTGCCTTGTTCTCATATTTGGTAATTGTCGTAGGCTCTCTCACCTCCCAGACTCACTGGCAAGACTCTCCTGACGCTAGCTAACTCTTACTAAAACTCTATTGGTCACTGTTTTTTTCTCTCTCTACTAAATTCATTATTCAATCCATAGCTTCATCTCAATTTTCTGCTGAACAAGCTAACTATGTTCCATCAACCTGCTTCACCAATTCATCCTCACCTCCTCATAACACTCCTCCAAATCATCTGCATAATACCAACAATGATGTCTCCGTCAATCTCATCCTATAAACTCTCCTTTACACCTCTTTATGTACCTATAGTCCTCAAATATACGTCTATATATCTTCAACAGTAATCGGTGAATCAACACTAATGCTACTCTATTGCTCTTATATATCTCATAATTTTTTCATACCCTCCTAAATACCATTTCCTAGTTGTTTCTATATATCCTGTCTTCTTTACTACTTTGTGCTATTTTATATTACAAGAAATATTAGATCTATAAAATTAAGCATCAAAAAATAGAGCCTGATAGAATATATAGGTGAAGAGCTAGTATGGGTATAAGAGGTTGGCAGAAGCCACTAAACAGAATTATTGATATTGTTTCAGGCATTGTAAGATAATGATTAACAGTGAATAGTAATAATCCTGGGATAATTTAACATATATAGAAGGCATTAATATTCTACCTTTACAAATTAGATCAACTTAATGATAAAAGAAAGTAATATTGAATTCCTATGTTTTCCCTATTATCCTAAGGGAGTAAGCTGTGGTAAGATGATTCTGGAGTAAGGATTTATAATGTATATACCCGTATTATTATAAATAATCGTAGTTTGGTAAAGTAATGCTATAATATCGCTAAATTAAGTATTAAATAATATAACAGTAATAATAATAATATAATTTACTTAAAATAATATTAATTAATATTAGTAATAATCTAACATTCTATTAACAAATTTAATGTAAATACATAGTGTATTAAAAAAATAATATAACGAAGAAAATAATTGCCTGATTATTAATTATAAATACATTCAATAAATAATAATATAATAATATATATAAATAATTTAAATTATAATTCAATATAATTATATAATAATAATTAATAATAATAAATATATAATAATAATTTAATAAGATAGATAAGGAATGGAGCGGAAGACGGTAACGAGTGATGGGACAGCTGAGATGGATAAGAGGGCATACATAAGATAGACATATAAAATATCGTTATTACTAGATGTATTGATAATAATAATAGATCATATAGTGATTATGCTTTTAAACATAAGAAAAGGTCATAATAATATCTAATAATAAAAAATCAAATAAACTAAAATAATTTATTTATTTAATATTTATTAATAATTATTTTTAAATTAATAATAATTAATTAGTAATTATATATATGATTATATAATTTAATAACAAGTAATAATATATAATAATTAATATTAATAATAATAATAATAATAATAATAAAATAATAATTAATTAATTAATATTATAATATTTGTTAACATTAATATAAATGAAATATTAAATAATGAGTTAAGAATAAAATTAAATAATTTAATGATATAATTGTTATTAGTTAATATAATAATATATAATATATATATAATTAATAATAATAATTATATATATATAAATAATATATTAATAATTAAAATTAATTAAATAATTCTAATAATATAATTAAGTAATCCAATAATAATAATAATATAATAATAATAATAATAATAATAAAATCATGCAAAAGCAAGTTATTTACTTGGATATTCTGCAAACCTTCCTTATACTTCTTCTTGCAGCTTTTCCTTTTCTCCATTGCATGCACAGTTATTTCAGTTATCAGATATCATAATGAAAAATTAAGATTAAATGAAACAATACATTATGGGTATCACATACATTATTTATCAATATAAATTATAATACCTTTTATCAGAAAATCATAATAAGTTATATAATAATAATAATAATAAATCTCGTATTCAGCAGTTATATGTATTGAATAACGTATGTATGTAATATGTATGTACGTAGAATTTTACATAATAATTAATCACTTATCCGAATGGTATTAACCTTTACTGTATCAGTTTCTTACAGTTACACTTTTTTATGGTCTCGCGTAGGGCTGGTCATTTCGTCACTTTAGTTGTTTCTACTCTGTGTTTTTTGTGATTTTTAGGGCCGTTTTTCCAAATCGATATCAAACTGATAATAAATGTGTAATAGGCTAAAATACATTAGTATATATAGAATCTTATAGATAGAGACGGAAGTATTATATACAGAAATACGCTCTCATACAGAGTAATAGAACTCACGAATCGTGTTTTTATCTGACTCGATTACTGTGACATATTTATGTGGAAATGTACACTTGAGTGTCTAGTGTCACCGTCATTACAGATCAGCAATTTCTACTTGAAATATTGCATGGTGCTGTCTAGCTGTATGATGTGTGTCGGTCGCTCTATCGTTGTTAAGAGTGAAGCACCCATTCGCTGCACAAATAGACTGTGTATAGTTGCCCATTCGACCATTGGACTCCAGGTATTTAGGAAAGTCGTTCCAGAATTTTGAGAGTGTTATAATAAGATCGCAATGTACCTGAAGGTGCAGAGAATATTGATCGATACAATTCATATATATTAGGTCTGAAAATAATAATTAATACAGTATATATATGTGATTTTTAATCATTGGATCACTTATGCTATCATTAACGTTCTCTCTTCGGACGTAAGGAAGAATTTTTTGTATGTCCATTCCTGCAACTTTTGATTCTATTTTGGTTTTTCAGGATCGTGATACTTCTCATAACACTACACATGATTTCATTCATACTTTAATATAACTTTAATATTAAAATATAAATATAAAATTTGTGTACTCTCATATTATTCGAGTATTTTCAATAGTATATATTGGTCAATTATATTATTGTACTCACATATGGCTCATTAGTATCTAATTCTGTCATCAGACAGTATTACCGAGACCTAGTTTTGCACAAATTTTCGCCATGTTGGAAATGGTTATTATTCGTTATAAATAATTTAATATGATATCTAGCATTTTATATCATTATTAGATTTAGTATATAGTTAGACGAGATTGGTTACTTGTCAACGGAGGGTTCATCTTCACGATTTTCTTACGGCCCTCTATAATACAAGCTTTGTGCCACTTAAAACTATAGTTCTGATTAGAGTGGGTCAATCTAATGTGATGACTTATTTAAAAGTAAAATGTCTCAGTAGACTATAACTTGTTAGTTTACGACGAGGGATTTATGATGGCGTAATCGGGGCTGTTTAATTTTGTCGCTAAAAATACGTAACGAGGATATGAATAAATACACGCCAATACCAATAAAATGTATGTTAAGTGCAAAATAACGTCTGCAGGTTAGAACACATACGCACTAGTACTTAAACAGTATGTAGTTATGACAAGACTTGATAATAATCTGGTTTAAAACTGTGTTATAGAAAATGTAGCCTAGGTAATAGTATCATACATATCTAGTATATACTGATCATCGGAGTATATATATATAGTGATAGTAAACATCTTACTTACACAATTTTCGAATTGAATATTCAGTTTAAAATAAATAATATAATTAATATATTATATAAGTTTGATGATTTATATTAATTTTAATATATTTTCTCTCATTGTCATATTAATTCATTATAATTTAGGTACGTTAAAATTTCACTCACACACCTAGTTATGCAGTTATTTTGATTCCTGAATGAAAATGCAATAGTGCGATAATTTGCTTAATATTTACTCTCACTTATTTCTTGTTTTTTCCAGTACATGTTTTTCGCTCATTATTATTAATTTTTATTTTATTGTTTATTTTGTATTTTTTTGTTTCATAGTTGTTGAGCGCTTACAGAACTAAATGTATGATAGCTAAAATTTTTAACACATATATATATAATAATATAATAATATATAATAATATTATATATAATAATAATTATATAAATAAATTAATTAATATAATAATAATTAAAATAATACGTTATATTAATTATTTAAATCATGTTTCTTTTGTCTCAACAGATAATAATGATAATAAGTTAATAATAAAATAATCGAATAAAATAATAATAATATAATAAAATTAATAATATAAATAATAATAATAATAATATAATAATAATATAATAAATAATAATAATAATAATAATAATAATAATAATAATAATAAAATAATAAATACTAATAATAATAATTAATAATAATAATAATAATAATAATAATAATAATCACAAACTAATAAAATATATTAAATATATCTAATAATAATAATAATATAATAATATAATATAAATATTAATTTATAAATATAAATAATAATAATTAAATATTAATAAAATAATACAATATAATAAATATAATAATAATAATAAATATATTTTAAATATGAAATAAATATAATAAAACATGATAATAAAATATAAAATGTAGAATAAAATAAATATAAAATCATTTAATAAATATAATATATTATAATATATGAAAATAAATAGATTAATATTAAATATTTTAATAATTAATAATAATATATATCAAAAATATATATCTAAGCACATAAATAAATAATAATAATAATGAAAGATAATAAGAACACAATTAGATCTATGAGAATAAGAGGAAAGAACTACAATATATAATATAATAATAATTCTATATAATAATATAATAATAATAATAATAATAATAATAACTAATTTATAAATAATAATATAATTAATTTTATAAAAAATTAATAATAAGTAAAATAATAAAAAATAATAAAATAATAATAATTCTGGTTAATAATAATAAAAAAATAATAACTGGGTGTCAATAATAATAATAATCAAATAATAATAATATTAATAAATAATACTTAGATTAAGGTAATAACTACACTTAAATTGAGATTAATGCCTTAAAATAATGAACTCATATATTAACCGATACATAACACACTAAAAAATAAATAAAATATATGAAGTATATTATGGTTATTATTTATTATTATTATTATTGGTTATTATTAATTATTATTATTGGTGGATTATTATTGATGTATTAATTATCTATTGGATTTAGTTGTAATATTATTATTATTATGCATTATTATTATTAATTATTATTATTATTATTATAATATATTATCATTATTATTAAATATTATTCATTATTATTATTCTGATTATTATTGATTATTATATATTATTACTCTTTATTATTACATTAATATTTCCTATTATGTATGTATTATTATTTATTATTTGAAACATTCTATACGAATTTACCATTTTGCAAGCAAATAAATTAATGTTTTTAATGAATTTATATTTCTTGTTAAATCTTTTATAAAATTTTTCTAAAGTGACATTTGTGGCATTTACTTTTTCTTTTATATGTGAATATAATTTCGGGGTGGGGAATAGGCCTAATTTTGACTTTATCATAGGAGAATCTCTCAAACGAAAAAAATAATCTTTACTTTCCATTGAGTAATCAAATATTCTTCTTCCTAAGGTAAGGAAATTTTTTTACGAAAGTTTGAATTATTCCTTGTTCCGTTGGGTTTCGAATTTCCGTTCTTAACGTTATTGGGATTTTATTCTTGAGTTTATTTATTTGTGTGAAATCTTTGAAAAAGTTATTTAATTTTAATTTTAATTACGAATTTTTAGATCTCTGCTCTCTTTTGATTTGTTTCTTGAAATTGTGCCGTCACCAATAATTTAATTGCACTAGCTGCCTTCCTACCATTCACAACTTTCCTACCACATTCTCAACCATCCGTTCCCTATTCATCCAACATATATATTAAATATTTAAACTCAGATACTTGCTCCAGTTACTCACCGTCAAACATGACTTTACACCGTGGATTCTCACTTCATATCCTATATCCATATAGGGTGGAAACCTTTTTCTTATCTACGTTTACTCTCAAACACCTGTTTCCTCATTATTACACAACTGCCGGATATGGTTAACCCCTTCTACAAAAATATGCTTTCAAACTTTTCTGTTCAGATTGCACGCACACAAAATGCCAGTCATACCACATACAATAAGCATGGCACTTGGGTAAAATAGACTGCATCTCTTGATATTCCATGCTCAACATTCTAACACCTGTCCTCTGCCTCTCCAACCTCTAATTCCTTCACAACACAGACCATATAAAAATTAAATAACCAAAGAGGCATACCACTATTATTATTTCCCATAGCCATTCTACTATCCGATATTAATATTAAAAATTCCAATTTAATCTTTAATTGTGACTCCATTTTATTATCTTACACACTCTCTGGTTCACAAACGTTATAACTTATAAGTACATTTGATTCCATTCAGAAATCTACCACCAACATCGTAGATTACCAACACCTGTCACAGAGCTTCCCTATTAATTCCTTCATGCGCCTGATACAAATTATATGATAAAAATAATAGATTTTATTCTTCTTCTCTCTCATTTTCTCAAGTTAATTTATTTCACATGTAAAAATTTTATCCATGTTTTACGCAATCCTCGCGGCATAGAGTAGCACACTCCTCTCAGCGTTTAAGAAGCAAGTATGCTCTTCCACAATCAGTCTTTCAGTCGCAACTCGACGATTAAGGCTCTTTCACCAAATACCTAGTCAAACCTAGCAGAGGCGAAGGTGAAGTTATTCTCACACGCGTGCAATCACTAATTCCTTATAGTTCCTAAACAGTTCCGCTTATCCCCTTACCGCCTATAAAAGGATTCTATTTACTGCGCTTAACTCCTTAATTTCGTGAAACTATATTTAGTCTTCCATTAAACGATATTTTTTAGCAACTCCAAATCACAATTTCAATTCGATCTCACTCTCGCTAATTCTTGTTATATCATCTTAATATCCCAGAAATTACATCTATAATGCCTTGCAGATTTATTCCATTTTCTATTTCAAAACATTTCTCAATTATTCCTACTCATTATATCCATTTTCCTCCCATATTTAATTATCATCTCGCCAAAATATCTATTTCTTCTTGGTCCAATTCAACCCAACTCTACATTCACTATCATACAAATTCTTTCATTAAGGCCAATGTTATGGCAGAATTTTCGTTAGTGTTTATTCTCAATTTCCACATTCTATTTCTCAGGTTCCAAATTTCATTATGTTTTACGAAACATTCATCCCATTTTCATTATTCAAATGCAGATTCTCTCCTTACTCTTCAGTCTTAACTTTTCGCGCTATGCTCTCTTCCAGAAGAGTCTTTTATCTCATATATTCCCATTTTCGTTATAGTCACCCCTTCATATCTTTAAATCAAACTGTCATTATTTTACCTCAAATTTTTTTCCAGATTCATAACGTTATGCATCTTTTAAGTTTTTCTTTTTATTTCCTTAGTTTAAATTATTCTTATATAAATATTCCTCCAAATATTCATTTAATTTTATTTTTTTTTCCTTTCTTTTGTGAAAAGGGAGGGTGTATTTTATTTCATTTAATATTTTTTTATTTATTCTCACTTCCAATTCTAATCTCCCAATAATAATTTGATTTTAGCTATCATTCAACCATCGAGCGTCTTTTTTATATTCTAAATCTATTAGCTTATATCAACCTCTTCATTTTCCACAACACTATATATTTAACACTATTATGTGAATTCTTACTTCTACTTTTATCCAATATCTACATAATCTTCTCTCTGTCACAATTATTAGCGATAACTTCTAGAATCTTTCTATACATTTGTGTCCCGATTTGTTCAATTTTCATCTTGTTCACATTCAGCTGATTTATTTTTGAATAGCGCTTTTTTATTTTATCTTATTCATAGATCCAGCGTTTTAATAAAAAACCTAATCAAACTTTCAGAATGGTTTCTCCTATTCACGCTCCTTATATACATTTTGGGGTTTTTTTTTTTTTTTCACCATTGTTTATTTTTTAAACGTTTTGTTTTTTTCCCAATTGCCCTTTTAAACCTCTTTTATTTATTTCCCCATTAAAAAACCTTTTGCCGTTTTTCCCTTTTAACCGTTTCCTCGCGATCTAAGCACGACCAAATAGCTTAACTTACATAATAAAAACAAATAATGACCCCGATAATCCTATCCTCCGCATACCCCACACTGGTTTTACACATCTATCTCACATGCATTCAATCATATCCTTCTTCAACAACACAATATAAATCAACTCATAATTTCCCTTTCGATACCATCCTTCTACTTATATCACTCTACCAAATACTAACGAATACCTTGTGTTAATGACCCAGAATGTTTACTAACAGGAGTATGAGCTTTTCCTTCCGCTGTGACACCATCATATAATCATCATCCTACTGAATTCTCATTTTCTCTTTTACGGCCCAACATTGCCTGCCTGTAGTAGCTCAACCATCCCTTTCTGCTCACCTATCACTAATTTAGATCGCCCAACACAATCAATCTGAAGTTCCTACTCACCCCATCTAAAACATCATTAAAATCATCCATAAAGTCGTACTTTCCTCAACATCATCCTTAGATGAACTATATGTTAAATAACCACGCATAGAATAGAACCTTTTCAAAACTGAAATTTAACCATAGAATATACTAGTTACTCTGTCGGCACACAAACAAAAATCACACCATAATGTAGAGGAGGAAATTTTCATTCACAAAATCGCAACTCCTGCCTCTTCCCCTCTCATTCCTCTGCAACTCCAGCACAACGCACATTTCACAGTCACACACTCCTCTTCACGTCTGCGTTTTCATCTTTGCATTTCAGTCACAGCGACAAAATTAAATTTATTCTTTCTAAATGCATCACCTCTCTCCTCTTCTCCTCATCATTTATTCCTCTGACATTCCATGTACCCAAATGATTCAAATAATTAATCCCAGAAAGTACATGGTCCGCTTACGGTCGATCCTACTGACCATGCGTTTTTTTTCCTCACCACCTCCGAGCCCTGCCAAACGCAATACTTGGCAAGTAGATAAGTGGTAGTCAGGTTCGGGCTAAACTCAAACTAGCCACTGTCCCTTTAGTCGCCTTCTAAGACAAGCCCACCGCAAAAATATTCGCGCTGTGGGAACTATATCCAAGATATTACTTCTTTGGCACGCCCACTATGATGGAAGATATGAAGGGTCATTGACTGCTAAAAGTTGTTGTTGCAAGCTTGTTGTATTATATTTCTTTTATGTACTATCCTTAATTATTATTATACTGAAAAAAGGTATCATCTATAATGATTATATATATAATAGATTATTAATTAAATTATAATCTTTAATATTAAGTATGAAATATTATATATAATTATGTATATATTTAATATATATTAAATTAAATATTAATATAATAATTAATTAATAATATATATTAATATATTAATTTATAATTAATATATATAATATAAATTCTATATAATAATAATTAATACATTATAATAAATATTAATTATCATATGATTTATTTAAAACATTAATAAAATAAATTATAAATTAAATAATAATTGTCTGTAAATCTGAAATGTTCTTACGTTGAGTGTGGTATATCTTCATAGAATATCAATATTTATGTAATAAAACAATAGTTAAGCAATATAGTACATATAAAGAAAAAGTGTAATAGTTATAAACTTGCGGTACAAGTTCAATATTAAACATTTACTCAAATCACTTCACTACTCTTCATATACGCATTCAATAAAATAAATTATAGAATCTGTACTATTAATTTTACATAAGCTCGACTCGCTCTCAACATCAATCTTCCTTGACTTTATACCAGACTCCTTTCCTCCCATCAAGAAAGTTCGATTACCTGTCCATAAGAATAAAACTTACCAGAATGAAAGAAAAAGAAAAAGAAAAACATAATCCATAAATCAGAAAACAAATATTTCAAGATCTCCATAGTATGTTCTCCCATCCAGGAAAGCAATGTCAAAGTCTTCTCATTCCGATTAGTGAAGATACAGCGCTCTATTAATTTATGGCACCCAGTATGAATATAAAGCTCAATTCCGTAAATGATAACACTCGCAATTCTTGTACGCAAACGAATAGTGCAAAAAGTAATCCAAAGATTCGATCCGTTAATTTTCAGAGAGCATGAATAGTAAGTTCAGCAAAGTTGCAATTGCGCCAAGATGAGCAACTACTACTTGGGTGCAAAGACTCAAGACAACACCCTAAAAGAAAAAGTCTGCTTTAGCCCAAGGCACAACAAAAAAAAAATAAAAAGAGTTGCAAAAACTGAATTTAATGTTCTTTTAAAAGCTGGTATCATTCGACCTTCTAATCCCCAACGTGGTCCACCAAACACAATCTTCATCATACGTTCACAAAAAGTCTCGGCGAGGTTCAATGGTGCCCATGTAGTGATTTTAGAACATTAAATTCTATAACAAAACCAGATCGTTATCCTCTTCTTCAACATCACCTGAAATTCCATCACAATCATTGCCAACAAAAGAAGAATCTCCTTTAAGCAGAAATCCAAGACGTCAAGTGACATTCTCCAAGCAAACTTATGTGCGATATATTTAATATACATAATTATTTACAACATTTTGTATATTGTATTTTGTATTTTCCTGCATTCAAATGTTTGCATGTATGCTTATATCTACGGATATAATCATATATGCTTATTTTTGAATGTACTTTTCTTTTACGTATATATATTTTTTTACCTTATTGAAATTGTTTGTATGTTTGCGTGCATTTTCGAATGCACCCAATTATGCATACATTTGTATAATTATTATTTCTTTTATAGTATATATCTATTTTAATATACTTAACTACTCAGTTCTTGGCGTGGGAAGTAATGTAGTATCCTAAATATAATCATTTGTAAAAATTGAAAAGTTGAATTTACGTTTGTATTTATGTCAATATTTATGTAAGAAAAATATTAACATAGGTACAAAGAAAAATGTATATAAAGATTTCCCTGCCTTGTTGAGATACTCACTCACTCACTACTCAATACTAACTCAGACTCTCGCTCAGAATACTCACTCATTTTCTTGCTCAAACTCTCCTACTAAGCAAGAAAAGATAACAGAACAAAAGAATAGAATTCAATCTGACAGCAGGGGAGGTAAACGCCGACTAAGCAACCGAGACAGGCAGAACTATACATGATTACGAATTCCCAAAAGAAAGAATTGAGAACCAAAGACGCTGGTAAACGTCAGGAAAGCGCAAGATGGTACCTCTCAACGAGATTACTAGGCGAGGACAACAGTATCATACAATAAGAAAGTGTAACTTTTGTATTACTATCTATAGGATTGAATATAAAAATATAATATATTTTAATGGTGATGTGTTCTATAAAGCGGGAGAACTCCAGAATTGTTAGAAAATTGGAGCGATATTGCTACGCTAAATATAAATACATTCAGGAACTTTGCACATGTTATCAATATATTTTTCATTTTCGGCACAGCCCCTATTATTTCGGCAAACTATCTGACATGTTTTTCCAATGCATACTCCTCCATTACATTGTGCATCATTATTGCATGAATTAGTACCCCTGCTACAACCTTTCTGAGCAGTACCCTGTGGTTCAAAACCTGGAGGACAACTACAAAGAAACTATATGATTTTTTACTCATCGCTCAAACTTAAATGTTTCGCCTCTTACTAAAATCGGATAACTTATGAACAGATTCAAGTTGGCTTTATCTATAATACGTTGTTTAGGTGTAGTTGGTGATAACTAAACAATTTCAAATCTCATCTAATACTTAGTGTAATCTCTGCCTCCCACTGAAGAGAGAAATCCAACACCATACCAGTGCCTATAATATATAATATATACTTTATTAATATAATATTATAAATATTATATATTATATCTTACTTAAATTTATTTATATATATATATAACTTTATATACTATATATAATAAGTATTTATTGTATTATATCTGTGATTTTCTGGTATACAGATTGCATTATATATTATAGTATATATAGCTAGTGGATATATATATATATATATATTATTTATACTATAATATATATATCATATAACTTATATATACTATATATATTATATATATATATATTTATATATATATTAACACTTAATATATACTATAATAACTTATACTCTTTATATATATATATATCTATATTATAATTTTATATTTATATCAAATCAAATATATATATCATATATATATTATATTATAATGTAATAATATAATATATTATAATTATATATATATATATATATATATTATATATATAATATATATTATTATATATATATATATATCATTATTATATATATATATATATATATATATATATATACATATATTATATCATATAATATATATAAGAATCGAACATAAAATTTAACTTATTACTTTTTTTTTTTACTAGTATAATATATATATATATATATATATATATATATATATATATTATTATATATATTACTATATATATAATATATTATGGCTATATATACTATATATATATTATAATATATAATATATATATTATTATCTCAACATGAATTTACTTACTTTATTTTGGCCTTAGTAATATGATCTATATTAATATTATACTTGAGTATATATTAATATATTATTATATATATATTATATTATTATTATATTATATATACTAATATAATATATATATAATATAGTATATTATACGTATATATATATATATATATATTATATAGTATATTATATATATATTTATATATATATGCAGGGCTGCGGAGTCGTAAAATAATTTTTTCGACTCCGATTCCGACCGACTCCGACTCCTTAAATTAAATTTGGATTTTCGACTCCGACTCCGACTCCGAACTCCGACTCCACTTAACCAAAAATTTTCCGACTCGCGACTCCGACTCCGACTCCACTTAAACACAAATTTTCGACTCCGACTTCCGACTCCGACTCCACGTAAACAAAAATTTCGACTCGAACCGAACTCGACTCCAGCAGTCAAATTCAAAACTTCGACTCTGACTCAGATTAGTGCTTACAGAGTGACCATTAAAACATTTTTTTTTGTTTCAACAATTTTTTTTTTGCTTGCTTTTCAAGAATAAAAAATATACGCACTTTTCCAATGGAATTAATCCTCCAATATATACGTAAAAGTACGCGTAAAGACGTAGAGGAGAGGGCAAGGCGCAACACATGACAAACAAATATATTTCAGTTTCGGAAACAAATGTATAATGTTGAAAATATAATGCAAATTATTTTTATTTTTATTATAAAACAGCCCATTAATAAAATTAACAGTTTTAATACTTTCAGTTTCAGAGGATAATAATAATAATAAAATAATAATAAATAATAATATTAAAAGCAATAAAAAAAAAGAAAATATAAAACTATTTTCTAAATTAGGTTAACCACAACTAATAATTATCCACATTAATTTAATAATAATAATAATAATAATAATATAATAGGAGTGAATAGCATTAAGAGAATCGCTTATAAAATAGTGGTATATTATATATATATATATATATATATTATATATATATATATATATATATATATTATATATATATTATTATAGTAGATAATATATATAATATTATATCTATAGTATAATAATATATATATATATATATTATATATATAGGTATATATATATATATATATATTTATATATTATTAGAGTCTATTTTTTTCCGGTAGTTGGCTGTAAAGTATAAAACCTGGATTTGTTTACGACTGAAGTGCATGTAAAAAGTATCCTTAATTAAGGTCAAATAAGTTATAAGTTAGGAAAGAATATGTATTTAATAATCTTTCATAGTTAAAGATAAATGTATTCAAACTAACATTCTTTGTGCGAGTGTAATACGTAAAGTGAGGAATAGGAAATCTTAAATTCAAATTCGAAAGGAAACCTCTTTTCCTCGAAATAAATCTTAAATTAATTTTAATTTTTAAACTTCAATTATTAAAAAGAAGTAAAATCAGTTTTTGCAATAACCGAAATGGCTATTCAATCTTATCTCAAGTAAAGTAAAAGTTGCCAGATAGTGTTACACAAAACATTGCTAGAAAACAACAACAAGAAATTGGAAAAGAAAACCTTTCAAAACTAATAAAAGTCAAGAAATTAATTTCTCAGTTCTACAACCTGAAGTCAAAATAGGCTCCACTACCTGAAACCTGAACATACAATTATATAAAACATAAATCTACACAAGTGTACATTCTATATAGTATTATAGTATTTTCTACTAATAAGATATTCAAACTACAAGATTCTATATTAATTTCATGACAAAATAAAAGTATCAAACATGACTACAAAAAAATGTAAACCACTAACATCTTTAAATAACAGACAAGTTACGCGCCCCTCCTACCTTTAACTAATCTCGTTAAGGTTTAATAACTCTTGTGCGAACAATGGGGCTGAGTCCAACACCATGTCAGTAAATGGTTAGAGTACAAGCGCGGGGTACTATGGTAATACTGTAACGATTCAGGCCTAAAAATAGAGTATAATCAAAGAAAGACTCAAAAAAATACGACCTTCTCTCTTCTTCATCCTCAATTTACGTTGTATTTTTTGTTTTGTATCAAGAACTTATGTAATACATGTTCATCTTACCAAAAGCCATACGATTCAAAAGAAAAGTCAAGATTGTGGACAAGCGGGTTGTCAAATCTTCAAAGCTATTTTTCAGTTCCTTTAACAACCCTTAATAAGTAAGATCATTGGTAAGTTGCTGAAAAGAAAGACACCAAGAACACATAAACAACAAAGAACATTTCAAGACAACAAATAAGCTCACAACTAAAATCTCCTACATGTTCCTTCCCCACCCGTTCGTAATACATGACGCGGATAGCGAGAGTTGTAGCACACATCATCAAGCAAACCATATGAACAAAACACACAAAACGACAAACACATTGAACAAGCACAACCAAAACTTACCAAACCTCAACACATTACAAGATTGTACAATTCTCAAAGCGTGTAATTTGTTGTAGTTAATCATCAGAGTCTTTGCCCTCGCTTTTTTAAGCGGTAGTATGTTTTTGAGATGTTAAAAGCCACTGTAGAAAAACCAGCTGGAGGCTTACACAATATGTTGTTAAGGTTCATGCACAGCGAATCGCTGGATGGTCACATAGTAAATTGGTTAAATGCACTTTCCTCTGTTTTACTGCATTTATTAAATATTTAAGCGTATTTATTTGATTCGTAGTTCAAATACTAAAACCTATCGAAAAATACAAAATGTGGCATTTTATTGTTTTAGTGGTAGTGTATTCGCAATTTTCAAAGAATAAAAAATTTACAAAAAGAAAAAGAAACACATAAACATACTAATCTAACCTAATACAAGTTGAGCTAGTTTTAACAATCAAATATTACATATAAATTTATTGCTCGACCTATTTTGTAGTGGCTAATCTGTTTGGTTTACTTCACCATCTTCTTGATTGGTCCTCCTACGCCTTTCCAGGATATGGGTCTGTACCCAAGGTTCACTTAGTTCTATTGCAGTTGGATCTCTTTCGAGTACGTGCAGCCACAGGCTCTGAAAAGTCAACTTCTTCTATTGATTCACTGTATCCACTCGCAGGAAGTGACACAGTCATTGCTTCAGGCGCCCAGTGCACTACTTTCTTTTTACTACTGAAAGTAGTTCGTGCCAATTCTGGAATGGCTACCGGAGATTTCTCCCATTCTAAAAATTCTTTAATTGTTTGTTCAGTTAGGGTGGATGGTTCCAATTCTTCATCACAACTGGGGGAAAATATTAATTTAGGCAATTCGGTTCTCGGCGATGGAGTAGTAACAGTTTCTAAGAATTTTAATGGAGGATAGACGCTCTCAACATTTGTTTCACAAGGGAGATCTGTAATACTGTCTCTTGACACACCATCCTCCAGAGAAAGCCTTCTTATTTGTCTGGGTACCGGAGGTACTTCTCTGTTATCAGTTATAATTAAAGGGGTATAAGATATGTAAGAAGGAGTGTGAATTAATTCTGCAGATATATTTGTTACATTTGGAGAGTTCTCTATCAAAGATGGACTAAGTGTAAGTTGTTCCGGAGTAATGAATAAGTTTCCCAAATAATATGATATATCACTCATCTGATCATGACTGATCCTAACATTATCATCCCAATTGATCTACTTGAGGATGTCCATTACGATCACTTTCGTCTAAATATTGGTTTAACGAATTAGCTATTAATACGCTCTGATTCAAATGATAAACCACATCGTTAAATAATTCTGGACTCGGGATATCTGGAAAACCCAAAAAGTCATTATCATCCTCTGAATCATCGTCAAAATTTATCATTGGTGTGTTTGGAATCATATCAGAAGCTGCCGATATTGATTCTTCAGTGATTGCTTAACATGGTTGTCTTTCAAAGGACAACAACTATTAGGTTGTAGTTGAACTTAACTTCTATAAATTATAGTCTGTTCGTTTGTATAAAGCTTACACAAGGAGGTTCTTTTTGTCTTGGAGATCCATCGTTTTCAATTGGACGATGATGCAACTACTGTGATATTTGCCGCTGCAGTGTCCCATCCGGCGATAGTGCTCGCTCCACCACGGCTACTGCGCTGTTTACGTCATTGGGAATATGATGTCGAATAGGAATAAAATCCACCAGAAAAGATAAACAACCAATCGAATCGTCTTAACGCCTACAGATGAACTAACTAACTCTCCACAC
>JABUQX010130239.1:0-2500 GCA_015478945.1 Trachelipus rathkii
ATTGGGTGTTTATCGTTTTCGCATTTATCGTGAAACGCGTTTTTCGTGCGCCCTTCAGCTCTCAAAGTTGTTAAAAATCCCATAGACTTTCAATATTGATCGATCAGGTTGGGTCTCATTTCAGGCCCTCTAAGTCAGGGTTATGATAAGTTTTGTTAGGTATACCCAGAGAAATAGATATCATGTAGAATTAACAAATCTTATCATAACCTGAACTAGGATGGCCCTAAAACGAGCACGAGGCCCACTAATTTTTTTTATAAGCCAAAGTCTATGGGAAAATTTTAAACTTTGAGAGGGTAACAATTACCTAAAGAGATTGCCGATTTTCGTTTTCACTATTCTTCATTATTATTTTTTTAGAGTATATCCTGTGATTTTCAAAAAAAAAAATTTTTTGTTTTTAATAAAAAATTCTATGGGATTTTTACAACTTTGAGAGGCTGTAACTTTTTTTCCTAAGGAGAGCGACGATTTTCGTTTTCACTATTCTTTATTATTATTTTTTTAGAGTATATCCTGTGATTTTCATAAAAATCGGGGGTGATAACCCTCTGGGTAACAATTACCATATATATATATATATATATATATATATATACTATATATAATTATATATATATATATATATATATATATATATATATATATATATATATATATATATATATATACCCTATATATATATATATATATATATATATATATATATATATATAAGTTACCCATACCATAATTTCTTAAATGTTAATTTTTAAATTGTATTAATTTTAATATCAAACTTATAAAATCATGTTATTTAAAATTTCGTTTTTTCAAAGGCAAATAAAAGCAAATTTTTAAAATTATTTTAGGTATCATTTTAAAATTAAAAATATGTGACGATATAGCTATACTTTTAAGTAATTTTGGTTTACAAAGTATTTAAAAGATATCCCACTTATGAAAGGTATGTCCGATATTTTTGAAACGTCATCGATTTTGTACAAGAAAGAGAGTTGACGCTCGGCCCAATAAAATAATTAATCATGTACCTGTAAAAAGCTTGCTTTCATGAGAGAGGCAAAGGATGGTAGAAATAAAACAGTGTATAATATCTGAATTTTAAAATATTGATCCCGATGGATAGAGAGAGGGAGTTTACCCTCGGCCCAATAAAATAATTAATTATGTACTTGTAAAAACTTGCCTTCCTGAGAGAGACAAAGGATGGTAGAAATAAAAGTGTATATAATATTTGAATTTTAAAATATATGATTCCAGATAGTCCCTATTTGGGCGTTCCAAAATTGTTTGGGGTGCTTTTGGGTGTCGAAAGCCTGTTTATATCCTGTATTTAACTTTTCTATTTTGCTATGAACTATGGGATTTTAAAATGAAACAAATATGGAATTTTAGAGTAATTCACTAAAAACTAGGTACTCTCACGTGTTGAAAACCTCATTACTCATATTACAAGCGCTACGGGAAGATTTAGCCTTTTAAGCCGAGTTTACATTTATTTATAAATCTTCCCATTGCTGAAAAAAATAAGTCGTAAAGTATTTTATTAAAGCTTAAGTATTCTAATACTAATAATTTAATTGTACACAGGCATTTTCGGGTTGTTTTACCATTCTATTAGATTCTTTCAGAGAGTTTCTAAATAAATCTTTATTTTGCTGAGGAGCTACTTTAGACAAACTAGACCAGGACTGATTTGACATAATATTCTTTTAATTAAACTATACAGGTATTTATTGATTTTATGACTCTCTTTAGGCCTTGGTTTAATTATCCGAATTTAGAATGTTCTGGCTCTTTGTTTTTTTTGTTTTTTGATTTAGGAAAACTTCCAAAATTTGGTGCCCTTATATTTATTTTGCTTGAACAATTCACCATTGATTCTAAAATCTCTCCAAGTTTTTATCTTGGAAGCGATCCAAATATGATTTAAAGGTTTCATTTCAAAGTTATTTAAGGGAGTAAATCTTTTAATATACTTTATTTTTTTATTATTTAACTTTGAGGCTATCTTATAGGAAAAGTTTATTAGAATCTTAACTCTTGAGATAGGAGCGTAATTAATATTTCAAGGGATTCAGCATAGTGATGCAACAGATGTCATTTTTTTCGCATTGATATATATATATATATATATATATATATATATATATATATATATATATATATATACATAATATATATATATATATATATATATATATATATATATATATATATATATATATATATATATATATATAATATATATATATCTATATATATATATATATATATATATATATATATATATATATATATATATATTCAATAATGACCCTAGTAATTTTCCACTTGGGACGTGAACCTAGGACTGTAGATAACAGCATCTTCTTGACGACCACTACGCCGATGGACTAAAAGTGAAACACGAGAATTGTTCCGCAATGGTACGATAACATCAACCCACAACAGGAACACGCACTCACCGCGTCCACCACTCAGGCGTAATCCAAAC
>JABUQX010130239.1:12500-15000 GCA_015478945.1 Trachelipus rathkii
TATATATATATATATATATATATATAATTTAAGAACGTAGATCGAGTGAAAATTCTTGTCTTGCGTTAGAGTCGCTTGGGTCGAATCGTAGGGTCGGTACTCTCTCTCTCTCTCTACCTATACTATATATATATATATATATATATATACTAACATATATATATACTAATATATATATATACATATATATATATATATATATATATATATATATCTTTACCATATATATATATATTGTCACTCACTTAAAGACGGGTGGGGAAACCAGGGCACCCACAGACATGAGGAAATTGCTACATACAAGGCCGGATGAAACCCTTGTATAGCTGGGTAGCTGAGAGAAGGGGAATATATATAAATATATATGTATATATAATATTTCTATATATATATATATATATATACCCTATATATATATATATATATATATATATATATATATCTTTCTTTCTTTCTAACTGCTATGCTAATATATATATATATATATATATATATATATAAATCAGTGGCGTACGCATCTTGAAAATTTTGGGTGGCATATTTTTACAATAAAGTGATCATGAACAAGGTTTGAAATATTTGAATTAAAAAAAATAAAGAAAATCCTTAAAAATTAAACTTTCTTCTAATATATATATATATATATATATATATATATATATATATATATATATATATATATATATATATATATATATATATATATATATATATATATATATATATATATATATATATATATATATATATATATATATATATATCGATGACAAATTTTTTTATAATCAAGCGACCATAAAATCTGTGTTAATTATCAGGTATAATTGAAAAGTCTTTTAAAAATAAGCTCTTATAAAATATAAAACCAGTTTTTTTTTTTATACATTTAAATCAGATATGAGTAGTGCGTATTTAATTAAATTTGTATATAAATGCTTATTTAAATACGCCTGTAATTAACAAAGTATTTTTAAATACTTTGATTTTATAGTATTTCAATATACTAATCTTAAATACATATTCATGTATTGAAAAACAGTGCAATGTATTTTAAGTACTAAATTTTTTAAATCTAAATATCAGAAACCAAAGATTATTGGACAGGCTTAAGCAAATCTTAGGTGATCACACAATATTTAATTGAGCGGAATAAAATTTTTTATATTTAATTGAGCGGAATAAAATTTTGTTCTTACGGAATTAAAAACATAGCAAGTTTTGTTCTTACGGAATTAAACAAATCAAAGGGGTTTACTGTTTTGGCAATGAATGCTCATTTATACAATTTTTCAAATTAAAACATAGGGCACGGAGTAAAAATAAATAAATCAGATTTACGTCAAAGCATTGCATCTAACTCAATAATGTTGGTTATTAATCTTTAAATAAGGTCTTTTTACGTTAAAAAATTTCAGCTAATGTATATATGTTAATAAAATTAAATAATTTCCTTTATTTTCGTTTATAATTTATGATAATTGTGCAAAGATATCACAATACCGCAGTATCACACTTAACATATGTCTAGCAGGATTATATTACTGTACTAAATGAGACATTTTTATCGTTTCTCATATATTTCTTTTTATTGGTTACGCACAATTTTTTTTTCTATAAAAAGAAATATTCTTTAGTTCAGTTATATATTAACAACAATTCATTATTCATTAAATTTGTTCGAAACCATACTGAAAATAAGCTTTTCTATACACTATTGTAGGATTACCCGAGCACAGGAATTTTGCGCACCGCACAACGAGGTCGTGCACCAGCACTGCACCGCACCGCACCAAGAGCGAACCACGGCGCACCACACCGCACCGATATATATATATATATATATATATATATATATATATATATATATATATATATATTATATATATAATATATATATATATATATATATATATATATATAATATATATATATATATATATATTATATTATAATATATATATATAATATATATATATATAATATATATTATTTAAATTATAATAAATTTTAATATGTTTAAAAAGATATATATTATAAAGAAATGGTTTTTAATTTTTGATATATATATATATTATATACTATATATATATATATATTAATATACTATTATATATATATATATTGGCCAGCCTCTAGAAGGCCACAAATCCAGTATCTCAAAAACTACAACAGCTAACGGGAAAAGGAATACATTGCTGGAAAGCTTCAAAAAATTAAAAAAAAAAATGTAAAAAAAAAAAAAAAAAAAAAAAAAAAAAAAAAAAAAAAAAAAAAAAAAAAAAAAATAAATATCTCGAAAACTACAAAGCTATAAAAAAAAGTGAAATGACAATACAATTTTTGGATCCTTGTAAACATTTTGGTTCGAAAATGTAAAAAAAAAAAATTAAAAAAAAAATTAAACATAAAATTGGCTATTTTTTTTGGCGGGTGCTGGGACATAGTATAATATATTATATTTTGGCTAAGCCAAATTAACGGCAATTTAGGGGGGTCCTCG
>JABUQX010130239.1:22500-28284 GCA_015478945.1 Trachelipus rathkii
ATTTGCCAGGCAATGCTTTGATTCTCAAATTTCACGTACACCTTTTCGGTCTTAGTATTTTAGGATTAATTTTCATTTATTATTGTTCTCAATTTTGATTATTGTTCTTCTTATGTTACATATATTTTGATGCATACCATATTTTAAGTTATAATATTGATGTCAGTAAAAGTTTATCTCTACCAGAGTTTCATTAATACATCCATATTATTAACGCAATATACTCCATTTAAGACTACCAGTACTACGCTATAACAGGGGTGCCTTCATATTTAGTAAATACTGAACAGAAGATTCTTTAAAAATGGCGCTCCTTGTCACCGCCTGAGAATTCTTCTGTTTCGCGTTTTGCGTTTTCGTTGCCCATCTCTCTCTCTCCGGAGGAGAGGCCTCATATCTATTATAGCGCATAAAGATATAACATATTTAGGTTTCACACCAAAATACAAATTGCAATACATACAAATTATCTGCTTGGTTATCAAAAACAAATCATAGTGAGTTAAATTAATCTTTTGAGAACACTATATATATATAAATATATTATATATATTATATATATATATATAGTATATATATATATATATAAAAAAATATATATATTAATATATAGTATATATATATATATTATATATATATATATATATATAATCTGAATACTGAGCCGAAATGGGTTGTGTGTGTGGGGGGAAGAGTCACCCATCTCTCACAGATTGGTTGGCCGCTACATTCAAAAGGCGTGAACCGTCAACTGGCACTGACAGCCATTGCCAACGGCCCAGTGATATACTGACTCTTGGTCTACTGACCATGACGATAAGAAGAATCAAGTTCTTCTTAAGATGACGTGCACTGTGATTAGATCAATCTTTCCCCTCTCAATCTCGTCACAAATGTATGACGCCTTAAATCTCAGTCTCGTCAACGGATGCACTGACGCCTTAAACACAAGTTACGTCAACGAATTATTCTAACTTTTAAAAATTATTATTTTTGTTTTTTTTTTGTTGTTGTTTTATATGAAATAAAATAATAATAATAAAATAATATAATAAATAATAATAATAATAATAAAATAAATAAATTAAATATTTGCAATAAAAGGTAAAGCTGACGACGAAAAATTGAACTCCAATAATTGTACCATCAGCATTACCTTTGTATTGCTCGATACTTACTACAAGCTTGCAAAAATTAAAAAGGCATTGACTAAATTAATTTTTTTATTAAATATTTTTAATATATATATATATTATATATATATTTATATATATATATATATATATATACTATATATATATATATTATATATATATATATAT
This sequence comes from Trachelipus rathkii, assembly GCA_015478945.1. Lineage (NCBI taxonomy): Eukaryota > Metazoa > Arthropoda > Malacostraca > Isopoda > Trachelipodidae > Trachelipus > Trachelipus rathkii. The sequence continues at coordinate 23,823 of JABUQX010130239.1, forward strand.
ATATATATATATATATATATACGAAACACACACATATATATACATATAAATATATATATATATTATATATATATATATATATATATATATATATATTATCAATATATATATATATTGTACAGAGATTCAAGAGTTTCATTCCCTTTTTAATTAAATTTTATATAATATATATATATATATATATATATAATATTATATATATATATATATATAATGATATTATATATATATATATACTTATATATATATATATATATATATATATATATATATATATATATATATATATATATATATATATATTATATATATATATATATATATATATATATATATATATACCGCTTTTATATATATATATATATATATATATATATATATATAATATTGTTTCAGTAGTACGTGTGTTAGTAGTAGGGCGCGGAATTGTTGCAGAGGGACTACCTACTGAAGGAAGACGAACTCACTCCATAGTAGTAAACCATAAATTCCTTCCGTCATTTCAAGAGATACCTACCAGAGTAAGATTACCCTCTTTAACATTATTTTTTGTATTTCATACATATATTAAATAGAATAGGAGATTCATTACCCCTATGACTACTACTACTACTACTGTACCTACTACTACTACTGCCCTACTGTTTAACTGATATTTTTCTTCTTTCATACCCTGTCCTTTCCATTTCAGTCATTCCTAAAGCTACCATAATTAAAGTACAGCATGCTAATGGTACTTATAAAGGGTCAACCCCTCAAACTGATCTTTCCACCACTCTTGACACTAACTCAGAGTGCAAGGAATTCTCTTATATGCCACTTCTTGCTAATTTTAAGGGTTTTTTAGGGGTGGGAATGCTTAAGGGAAGGGTACAATAAGTAAATATCACGCCGCTAAGTAGTAGCGAGACGATACAAGGTGCCGCCGTGCCCCGGCACCTAAAATTTTTTTAGTATGCCACTGCTTTTAAAAATTCAAGTAAAAATGAACCCAACTGGAGCCCACATGTACCCTAGTGAAGTAACAGGTCCAGTTGGAGGTACTTACATGCCCAGTAGTATGGAGATGCATACTGTCGGCCAAGCCCCTATCTCTAGCAACCCAGCACCGATGGTTTACATGGGAGTCCATGCTTATACCAATGTTTCGGGGCCACAAGGGGCAATTTCAGCAAGTTCTGTGTATGGTAGTAATGTACCCTATTACCCAACCATGCCCCAACGCAGTTTAATGCAAGGCCAGAGTCCCCAAGGCTATGTAGAGATGCCTTGCATGCCTTCCCAGTACTATACAAGCCTGCCTTATGACCCAGGTCCATATAGTAGTAGGGGAGGAATACTGCCGTGTGCTAATTTTCAGAGTGATAATTCCCTAATCAAGGAAAGGTTACCACCAAATAGCAATGACAGAGATCATTATAGAACTAATCCCCCTGCCATTGTTGTAAATAGCTTTAAGTCTTGCATTGCTATAGATGAAGTAAAATGGAATCCCAGACTCCCTATTTTAATTTATGCATCAAAGCTTTCTAAAGCAGTATACTTAATAGCAGATATACAAAGAATCATTAATCATAATAGTGTCACACTTTCACAAATTAAAAGTGCTGAATATTACCTATCAAGGGCTTCCAATATGTTAAATATTCCCTGCAGAGGGGGTGCTGATATGAATTCCATTGCTGCTGGAGTACACATGCCTAAATGTCATAGGTGTGAAAGATATGGCCATGATGTTAGAGAATGTATATTCAGAGAATACTGTAGTTCCTGTGGAGACTATCACCCGCGCGGGAGCCAACTTGCCTGCCGTGGAACTACTTGGGATTATTTACACCCAATGGCCATGAGGAGAATAAAGTTTATTAAAGGTGGTTCACGGAGAGAAGGCTTAAATAATAGAGAGAAAATATATGAGAGATCTGAAGATGCTTCTTCTGTTTCTTCTTCTTCTATTCCTTCTTCTTCACATGTATCGTCCAATAATTTTAAGGTACCTCATCCTATTGGTGTCCATGTCCCTCATTCATATAATGTCTCTCGTCAATTGTGTATACCATGTCCTAGTCTTAAGTCTTTACATACTTCTGTAAATATCATACGTCCTGAGTGTAACTATTCATGTGCTAATGTTTCGTCTACCGCAAACACACATCACAATATTACACATACAGATGATAACAAAGGTACAATAAACCCAAATTTTCAGCGGGCGTTATGAATGCGACTTCCATTCATAACTGCCCTATCCCTCTCGGAGTCGAGAGTATAAGTTCTATAGATCCCCCTATGTCCTTTCTAATAGAAGACACTCCTTCTTCTTTACCACCATCATACATACTCACAACTTCTAATCATATGAAACCAGGGGTTTTATATGGTCTTCCTTTTCAACTTACACATAATTTCAGCCATAGGATCGAAACGTTAGGGCTCTTAGATAGTGGAGCTTCGCGCTCAATCATTAAGGAGGGTCTTTTCCGTAGATTTTTCCATAAGACAAACACTACAAGTAACCCAGTTTTACATAAGCCTGATGTTTCATTACGGTCAATATCTGGTCAGGAATTAGTGATACAAGGAAGAACAGAATTGCATGTTATAATTGGTGGTAAAGCTTTTAAATGCAGCTTTTATGTCGTTCCAGACTCTACGTCGTTTCCTTTAGATGTTTTAATAGGAACCGACATACTAAAAATTTTGCCTCTTATGATAAACATAAGACGAGATAGTGTCTATTTTGCCGATAGTAGTGGTGGAACTAAAGAGATTCCGTTAAAATTAATAAGAAAAGGGTACAAGAGCACGAAGGGTGCTCCTCTTTCCTTAAACAATCTCCAAAGTTTTCCTCACCACAAAGGTATATTAGTGGGTACAGGTACAGACAGGTCTTATAGTCAAGCCCTTAAGTCTACGCCTCCCCGAAAGGACATAGAACATATTAATAAAGTAACCTCCGCCTGTATTGGAGATCATTCTATACCCTTGTATCGCTCCTCTAATAATGGAGGCTGCTCGAATAATTTGTATCGCTCCTCTAATAATGGAGGCTGCTCGAATAATTTGTATCGCTCCTCTAATAACGGAGGCTGCTTGACCAATATGTATCGCTCCTCTAATGGAGGCTGCTCGAATAACCTGTATCGCTCTTCCCCTGGAAGCTGCTTGACTTCTCCTGCTCCCATAATAGGGAAATATGGACGAATCCAAAACCCTACTAATCGTGTATCGAATTTCGGTCATTTTGGACAGAGCACCGCAGTAGCTCCTCCAAATAGGGTTTATCCTCCTTCGCCTATGTCACCAAGTGGTGGCTATAGCCGAAGCACCGCAGTACTTTCTCCGCACCAAGCACCGCTATCTAGCCGTGAGCGGAATACTGCGACTCCTTTCCCAAACAGAGCTTTCCCGTCTTTATACGCTGCACCTCTTCGTGAAGGCAATAAAGGCTACGTTGAGTCTCCTGGGAATACAAAACTTCATAGCAATTATGGTCGGAGCACCGGTGTGTTTCCCTCCGCAAGAGGTAATTCACCTCAATATACATCATCTCCTGGTAATCCAGGTAAGTCATGTTTCCAAAATAGCTTGCCCAGTGGCATCTATTCAAGTAATAATGCAGGAAGTCATAAATTTAAGATGAATTCTTCGCATCCTGATACATTTTATACAGGTGAGTACCATAATGGAATTAGTTCAGGTCGGAGCACCAGTCGTGCCAGGGCCAGCCGCGCACGTCATTTTCAGCCGGTCAGTGCCACACCGTAGTTTTATCTTTTTTTTTTCTTGCACCCCTGTGCACACTAGTCTTAAAGATCAAAATTTGCTTTGCACCGCAGTGCACCCCAGGGCACCCCTTGGCACCCTAGGGCACCATAGTGTAAAAGCTCAAAATTTGCATTTTTCTTCAGTACACCCCAGGGCACCCCTTGGCACCCTAGGGCACCCTAGTGTTAAGGCTCCAAAAACGCATTGTACATCACCACGCGCCAATTTAGGTCGGTGCACACCAATGCAACCTCCATATAATGCTAGTAAGTCTCAATTTAATCCACCACAAGGTAAATTAAACTTGAACTCCGTAAAACCCACAACTCCAAGTCCCAATCCTCGGAGTGTAAATTATAATAGTGTCTATCACAACATTTGCATGCCTAATAGAACCACCGGGGTGTCACCTAATAAAGGAGCACCACTGCCTCATAATTTAATTGAGCGTCCTGTCACAAGCTATCCTAGTCCTAGGTCGGGTTCTTCTCAGACATCAATGATTATAAATAATGAGCAGTATAACTCTCCAGGGAGTCGGTGTCGTTCTGTCGTTCCTACCTTGGAACATACTAATTATTATTCATCCCTTTCGGATGAAATGGATAATATAGATAATATGGAAAAAGGTTTAACTGCTGAAGAAGTAGTACAGCATCAGAAGAAATTGTTTAGACAGTACAATAATAGTAAG
>JABUQX010130240.1:0-10000 GCA_015478945.1 Trachelipus rathkii
TTAAAAAAATTTTATCATAACCTTCCCTAAATATTCATAATCCAACAAATACTTGCAACATAACAAGTTTTTATCCAACCATAACATAAAAAATAACAAAGTTTTATCCAAACAATAACATAAAAAATAAGTTTCTTTGAATAAACTGTCATAATAAAAGTGTAATAGTTATTTACCGATTTTAACTGTAAATCAGTAAATCAAACCATTCAGGTACCCCTCCCTAACCCTCCATACCAACCCATCCATGACCTAAATGATCTATCGATCTATTGCTTAGATCACATATCAGAGTTATAAATCGGATAACATATAAACAAATAAGTTTTTAACAAAGTTCCATACTTAACAAAGTAAAGTAACAATAGCGTACAATAACGTAACCTATTTACAATTTTTTCAAGCATATCTCTGAACATATCAATGTTTAATTTTTACATTATTAACATAATGATTTAAGACTCATTTCGAAGTATCAAATTTCGTATAAACATTCCAATACATTAGTTCTTTGTATATAACGCAGCAAATAATACAGACAACATAACAATGTGTTTTTCAACATTAATAAAGCTAACAATAGCCTCAGATGAACTAAGAAAATATACAACGACAAACCTACCACAACTTACGCACGAATAAACTGTTACCAATTAACAACGGTCACACTTAATACGTCAGTAAAGTTATTAACAATGCGTTACAAAGACATAAACGCTATTCTACTTTTTCCAAAGCAATCTCTAACATATTAACGTTAATTTTACATTGACACAGTAATGATTTAAAAAAAATTATAATAACCTTGTCTTATTATCATAAAACAGACCAACGAATAACTGTAAACATAAAAGCTTTATCACAAACATTACATAAAATAAGTTCTTTGAATAAAATTCATAGTAAAATTGTAAAAGTGACTGATTTTAAAGCAAGTAAATACAGTAAATCAGTAAATCAAAACCATCCAACCCCTCCCCACACCTCCCTCCATGACCTTTTGATCTATTTGATTTATTGATTCATACACATTCCCCCGAGTATCTTTCGGATAAACAAAACACAAAAATAAAGTTCTTTATATATTAACCATCGAATTATGCCTAACGTAAAACGATTTTACATTATAAAGCTAACATAACATAAACCTGAACTAAGAATATAATGTACAACGATAAACCCAACACACCATACGTACTTTTTTAAGGGATTTTGTTAGATAATAAGGTTTTACCTGATGCTGATATGCGGGAAAAGTGGGAACATATCGAGTATTGTATGACCTGTTCTACTTTACCTTTGATAAGTAGGAATTTTCAGGATGTTAGCGGATTATTCATACGCGAGGTATGTTAGGTTTGCATTTGTACATTATGTTTCTTAGTTCAGGTTATGATATGTTAGCTTTATTGATGCTAAAACTTTGTTGCGTAGGCATATATTCGTAGATCAGTATATAAAGAACTTATTTTTATGTTATGTTCTATTCCAAAATGATATCTCGAAATATGATTGAAAACATATTCAATAGATACAATGAGGCGGTTGGGTGGCGTAGGGGACTGCAGGGATGGGTGGTTTGATTTACTGAATTTACTGCTTTACTTCTTTAAAATCAGTAAACTATTACGCTTTACTGTGATATTTTATTTAAAGAACTTATTTTTATGTTATGTCATGGATAAAATTTTTTTTATTTTTATGTTATGTTTGGGGTTAACACTTTGTTATGTTTGCAATTATTCGTTGGGGATTTTGATATTTAGACGAGGTTATGAATGAATTCTTTTTTTAAATATTACGAGTTGATGTAAATTTGTTACGTTGGCATTATATTCGTTTCAGCATGATGATAGACAGGTTATGTTTATAAATATTTATTAATATTACGATGTTAAATGTAAATTTAACATTGATATGTTAGAGCACTATGCTCATGAAAAGTGTTGAATATTACGTTTTTGTCGAGTGTTGGTACCTGTTACTGTTGTTAAGTGCGGAAGTTTGGTAATGTTAGTAGTTTATTTCATACGTGAGGTATGGTAGGTTTATCGTTGTACATTATATTCTTAGTTCAGGTTATGATGTATTAGCTTTATTGGTGAAATCTTTGTTAGGTTAGCATATATTCGATGGTTATGTGTTATGTGAACTTTATTTTTGTGTTATGTTTATCGAAATGATACTCGAATGTGACATAAATCAATAGATCCATAGATCAAAAGGTATGGAGGGGGGGCTGCTGAGGAGTTGATGGTTTTGTTTACTGATTTTACTGCTTTTAAAATCAGTAAACCTATTACATTTACTATGATATTTTATTCAAAGAACTTAATTTTTTGTTATGTTTGGATAGAAGCTTGTATGTTTACAGTTATGCGTTGGTCTGTATGATAATAAGACCAAGGTTATTATAAATTTTTGTTAATTATTAACTGTGTCATGTAAAATTAACGTTAATATGTTAGAGATAATGCTGGAAAAAGTATGAATAGGTTGTTTTGTACGCATTGGGTTAGTTACTTTACTGGTAATAAGTGTGGAACTTTGTTAATGTTAACAGTTGTATTCGTGATAGTTGGTTAGGTTTGTCGTTGTATATTATTTTCTTTAGTTCATATGATGCTATGTTAGCTGTTCTTAATGTGAAAACATTGTTATGTTAGGATATATTCGCTGGTTAAGTATATAAAGAACTCATTTTTTTGTGCTAAGTTTATCCAAATGATACTTGAAATGCGTCGTAAATCAATAGTGTTAATGTAACATTAACATTGATATGTTAGAGATTGCTTGAAAAAAGTGTAAATATGGTTACGTTATGTACGCTATGTTGGTACTTTACTTTGTTGTAAGTATGGGAAACTTTTAGGTTAAGAACTTATTTTGTTACTATGTTTATCCGAAATGATACTCCAAATGTGATCTGAATCATAGATCGATAGCCATCATTAGGTCATGGATGGGTGGTTATGGAGGGTAGGGAGGCCTGATGGTTTTGATTTACTGATTTACGCTTTAAAATCGGGAAACTTACACTTTACTATGACAATTTTATTCAAAGAACTTATTTTTTATGTTCTGTTTGGATAAACTTTGTTATTTTTATGTTTATGTTTGGATATTTAAAACTTTGTTATGTTTGCAATTTATTCGTTTGGGGATCATGATATTTAGGTAAGGTTATGTGATAAATTTTTGTTAAAATATTACTATGATAATGTAAAAAACTTTGTCACGTTAGCATATATTCGTTGGTCCTGTATGATAACGCAAGGTTAGATACATTTTATGCAAGTGTTACTTGTATCAATGTAAGAAATTCACGTTAATATGTTAGGATATGCTTGAAAAAATATGAATAGGTTAGTTTGCATGCAATGTTATTACTTTACTGGTGTTAAGTATCGAGAAACTTTGTTAATGATAACAGTTTTATCCGTGTGTAAGTTGTGTTAGGTTGTCGTTGTACATTATTTTTCTTAGTTTATCATTTTATGCTGTTAGCTTTATTGATGTGGAAACTTTATTACGTTAGAGTATTTCGTTGATCAGTATATAATTAACCATGTTGTGATAAATTTTTGTTAAATATTACCCTGTTAATATAAATTAACACTTGTTATTGTTAGAACTATTGCTTGACATAGTGGTGAATAGGTTATCGTCTTGTTGCTATAGTTAGTTACTTTACTGCTGTTAAGTGTGGAACTTGTTAACGTTTAACAGTTTATTTATGTTTAAGGTGTGTCAGGTTTGTCATTGTGGCATTATATTCATAGTTCAGATGAATGCTAAATAAGCTTTATTAATGTGAAAACTTTGTACGTCAACAGCTGCTTTGTTAAAGAAAGAATATATTCATTGCGTAATGTTTTCGAAAAATAGGATGGTGGGGGGGGAAGAAAAGGGAGGGGAGTTGAACATTTTCCAACTTGTATCTCATAACTCTAATGAAACAGGAAATACAAATGCATGTAAGACCATTGCATGAAACTCGACTTGTATCTAATAACTCTAATGAAACAGGAAATACATATACAAAAATGAAACGAATTGCTCGTAAGACCTGGGTTTGAAAATACAAATACGAATGGAAAATGAATCGAATGTAAAGCATGAACATGAAAATACAAACACGAGTAGAAAACGATTAGGGTATAAAGCTTCTACATGGAATTATTTGAACCGATATGGTTCGTTCGTTCGTCATATACTTGTTCACTTTCTTCTGATTGGTTGAAAGAAAGAATCTCGTTACCTTTTAGGACTGTTTATACACACGAATTTCGTCAGTAAGACATTTTTCGCTGTGCTGCTATGATGACCTCTCCTTCTGTTCCTGAGAATGTTAGTGATATCTTTACGAGGACCTTCGTAATACCCAACGATGTGTCATTTATATTTTTTTCGTAAAACGATGGAAAGCGCAATATTACCTGCATCCCAATTCGGAGGTGCAAGTTAATGACTTTATATTCATTTCGTTGAAGAAATCGCCTCAAGATTAATCGAGATACAGCGGAAGCTTTGGGTAAAGGCTGTATGTAAGTGTTCATCTGATGCATCATTTCAGAGAAATTACTAACAGAGGTGACAGTGTGAAAGGTTATAATAGAATAGATGTTGTTTTCACAGCATCTGATAATGTTAAAAGTATTGATGTATGCAACTATTGGAAACCCAACGATGCTATCACATTCGTTCGTACGTGTATAGGTTTCACTGTTCATTCATCGGAAAATATTACAGCTTTGGTTAAAATGAAAAACGAATTAATAGCTCATCTTAAAGAGGTCGACATACTTGAGGACTTAATTCATATAGCTCATGGTGTAATCTATGATAATTTACACTGAAACATGTGGTTTACCGTATAATACGATATACAGGAGGGCGTTAATAGCTATCAGCATGGATACGTTTACTTCTCTCTGGAACGAGAGAATGCGTGCTAATTAACCTGTAATATGCAGAAAAATGGTTTAGTGCTGCAGGCTGTATTTAGACTTACATCATTTCAGATGGAGTTGAATCTCTGGAGAAATATATAGAACTTGCTCAATTTATACAGAATCCTATGTCCCCTGATTATACGATTAATATATTTAAAAAAAACTTATATGTTTTTTATGTATTTATTAATGTTCTTTTCATTGAAAATTATGTTATAAAAAATGAAAACCTGTTTTACTTCTCCACTATGTGAACTTTGTTGTTTAAGATGTTAGTGCTGGCTGCTTATTCAAGCAAATGTTTGTGTGTTTAAGTATGTTATGTTCGTAGTTTAACTCTATCGGGATAAAACTTTGTTATGTTAGCTGTTATCGCTAATAGATCAAGAGATCATAAGATCAGATCTATATATCAAGGATGGGTTGGGGAGGGCGGGGTATGTGGTTTGATTACTGATTTACTCTTTTACTGGTTTAGTGTATGTAAAAATGTAAATTTTTTACGTTATAAACATAAAAAGAATAAAAATTTTAGTAAAAACAAAAAGTTTTAAAGAAATAAAGTTAAAAATTAAAAGTTTTTTTAAAAAAAAAACAAAAACAAAAAGTTTTAAAGAAATAAAATTAAAAATAAATAAAAGTTTTTTAAAACAAAAAGTTTTAAAGAAATAAAATTGAAAATAAATAGAAGTTTTTTAAAACAAAAAGTTTAAAAGAAATAAAATTAAAAATAAATAAAAGTTTTTTAAAACAAAAAGTTTTAATAAAAAAAAAAATAAAGTTTTTTAAAAACAAAAAGTTTTAAAGAAATAAAATTAAAAATAAATAAAAGTTTTTTAAAACAAAAAGGAAAAAAAGATGTGAAAGGCGACGTTCTGTATGTTTTGTTAGTTTCTTTACTGTTGTTAAGTATGGAACTTTGTTAATGTTAGTTGTTTATACGTACTTAAGATATGTTAGGTTTTATTGTTGTATATTATATTCTGAGTTCTGGTTATGATATGTTAGCTTTATTGATATGAAGACTTTGTTACGTTAGCATATATGTTTAGGTTAGGTAATGATAAATTTTTGTTAAATGTTACGATATTAATGTAAAAATAACAGTGATATGTTAGAGAAATGTTTAAGAAGTGTGAATAGGGTATCGTTTTGACGCGCATGCTAGTTGCCACACTGTTGTTGAAAGTATGGAACTTTGTTAATGTTAGCTGTTATTCGTGTTTAATGTATATATAGGTTTTGTCGTTGTATATTATATTCTGAGTTCCGGTTATGATATGTTAGTTTTATTGATGTGCAGACTTTGTTACGTTAGCATATATTCCTTAGTCAGTGTGATGTTTAGGTGAGGTAATGATAATTTTTTGTTAAATGTTACGGTGTTAATGTAAAATAACAGTGATATGTTAGAGAAATGTTTTGAGAAAGTATGAATAGGGTACGTTTTGTTGCAATGTTAGTTATTTTACTGTTGTTAAGTATGGAACTTTGTTAATGTTAGCTATTTATTCGTGCTTAAGATATGTAGGCATTGTTCATTGTATATTATATCTGAGTTTCGGTTAGGATAGTTAGCTTTCCACTGATGTGCAAACTTTGTTTATGTTGCATATATTCATTGATACCATAATGTGTTTAGGTAGGTGATGGTAAATTTTTGTTAATTTTACGCTGTTTAATGTAAAAATACAGTGATATGTTAGAGATATGTTTGAAAAAGTGTGAATAGGGTACTGTCTGTTGTATGCAAATGTTAGTTATGTTACAGTTGTTAAGTATGGGAACTTTGTTAATCGATAGCTGTTTATTCGCTCTTAAGATATGTTAGGTTTTGTGTATATTAAATTCTGAGTTCCGGTTATGATATGTTAGCTTTATTGATGTGAAGACTTTGTTACTTAGCATATAATTCGAAGGTTTGTTAAAGAAACTTATTTTTTGCGTATGTTTATCCAGAACTGAATTAAAACAAAGTTTTAAATAAATGAAATTAAAAATAAAAGTCTTTTTTTAAAAATACAAAAGTTTTAAGAATGAACTTAAAAAATTGAAAAATAATAAATAAATAAATTATCAGTGCAAGTACTGATTTATTAAATGAATATTTACTACATCATTTTCGCGCCTGTTCGTTCCTGTATGCATTGTTAGTTCTTTTACTGTTGTTTAAGTCTGGAACTTTGTTATTGTTAGCAGTTAATTCGAGCGTAAAGGTATGTTGGTTTTGTCATTGTACATTAATTCTTAGTTCTGGTAATCTATGTTTGCTTTATATGATGTGAAAACTTTGTTACGTTAGTACATATTCATTGATCAGAATGACAATTACACAAGGTTATGATAATAATTTGGTTAAATATTACTATGATATATGTAAAAATATCCAATGACTATGTTAAGAAAAAGTGTGAGTATGGGTGTCTTAGGTTTGTCGTTGTACATTATACTCTTAGTTCTGATTAATGACACGTTAGCATTATTGATGTGAAAACTTTGTTACGTTATCATAAATTCCGTTATTCAGTATGATAATTAGACAAGGTTTATAAATTTTGTTAAATTTTACTATGTTAAGGCAAAAATATACAGGGTTGCGGTAGGGAGGGGTGAGGGGTGGGTGGTTTGATTTACTGATTTACAGGTTTAGGGTATGTAAAAACACAAATTTCTTAAGATAAATATGAAAAGCTTAAAATTTTAGTAAAAATAAACTGTTTAAAGCATATTAAACAAAAATAAATGAAAGTTTTGTTGTTATGTTATACAATATGAACATGAATCATAGATCCATAGATCATAATGAATCAATAGATCAATATGTCAATAGATCAAGTTTAATGTGGCTGGGGAGGGTGGGAGGTTGGGATTTTGGGGAATTTTGGCGGAGGCTCTTGTGGAGGCTCTGGAGGCTCCAAATTGCAGCCTTCTACGATCAATTTAATTTTTAGGGGGTAGCGTCCCCCCTTACGGGGGGACGCAGGGGTACGTAATCTCGTCTATGACGAGATTACGTCATCAGGCTCGAATGGGAACCATTAGGCCTAACCGAACTCGTTCATTCGGACGCGTCAAAAGGGCGTAGCGACATATTTCAGCTACGCTCTCGGGGGGAGGTACCCCCTATATACATCCTGGAGACTTGAAATTTCGCGTGTAACGAGCTTAACACATACATAGAACATATACCAAGTTTTAAAGCGATACCTCTAATAGTTTTCGAGAAAAATGTGCGAGCGGTCAAAACGTAGCATAACTACTTATATATATATATATATATATATATATATATATTATATATATATATATATAGTATATATAAAATAAATATATATATATATATATATATATATATATATATATATATATATATATATATATATATATATATATATATATATATATATATATATATATATATATATATATATATATATATTTCTCTCCATACACTCCATCGTTGTTGATCCTCATTCACACTCGCCTTTTCCATATCATCAATGTTTCTTCCTCTCATCTTGATTGCAGTTTTTACATTAGCCCTCCATCTGATCTTTGACCTCTCCGCCCCTCTACCCCCCAAGAGGCTCCATTCGCAGTACAGTTTTGCACAGCGGTCATTATTTGTTCTCTTTACATGTCAAAACCACCTCGGTTGACCTTTTGCAGTAAATATCAATGTCTTCTATTCAAAACTCTTCTCTTATATCTTCGTTTCTAAATATATCCATTCTTGTTTCTCCAACTATGACTCTCCGCATTTTCATTTCATATGCCCTGTATCTTATTCATAGCCTTGGTGTTAATTCCACCACATCGCATTACCATAGGTAAGTATCGGCCTTAATGTACATGTATATGTCATTGTTTTTAGTTTTCGATAGATGTGCCGTTCGTTAGCAGTGGATACAATGAGAAAGTGCTCCACTAAATTAACCACATCTATGATTAAGTTCTATGGTTGCATCGTTCTCCTCTTCGTAGCATACCCTTAGATATTTAAAGTGGTCTGTAAGCTCTAAGGTTTCATCTCAAATTCTAATATTTGCCTCCTACTGTTCCCTACTCATCAATTTAATCTCTCTTTTTCCTCTACTAAATGTCATTTTTTTTCTGTCAACACCTCATCCTGTGCTTAAATAAATATTTGAAAGGCTCCCTCCCTTCACCAACGAGAACACTACTCTGATTTACTCCTTATATAACTCCAACTCCAACTTCCTGTCAGTGTTTCACTTTATTTAAGCTGCTAAAATTCATTTTCTTTATCGCTCCTATCAACTTACATGACACATCATATTCTCTCCTTTCCAAGAAATTCCAGAAGATTTTCCTATTTACTCGGTCAAAAGCATTCCCAAAATCAATAAAGGATACAAAAATCTTTTTATTAAACTACTATCTCTTTTCAGAAAAAATATATAGTACTAAAATCAGATCAGTAATCGATCTTTTTGGTCTGAATCAATATTGTTATTCTTCCAGCTTACTCTCAACCATTTCTCTCAGTCTCATCTCTAGGATTATCTTTGCAATATGCGGCATCAAAGACATCCGTCTATAATTAGTACAATCAGTTTTATCCCCATTATTAAATATAGATGCTATTGATTTGTTCTATTCTTTTTGTGTCTTTCCTCATTCCAGCATCTATTTATTATTTCCTGTATCCATAGCATAACATCTTCAAAAATTCTCTGGTATTTTTGCTTGTATCATAGCCTTACTCTTAGCTTTACCATTCTTAATTTTACAAATACACACACACACACACGCACATAATATATTATAATATATATATATATATATTATATATATCTATATATATAATTATATATTATATATATATTTATTATATATATTATATATATATATATTATATATAATTATATCTATATTCTTTTATATATATTATTATAGGTCAGCATCTCGAAAAGTTCAGGCATGTAAATAAAACTATAACATATACACAAAATAAATATTCATTTTATTAATCAGGAAACATTTTTACCGCAGAAATTAAAAAAATTATTTTATTCCTATAT
>JABUQX010130240.1:15000-16407 GCA_015478945.1 Trachelipus rathkii
CCTTTAACGGAAATTATGAATAAGTTATAGTTGGATATTTTAAACCGAGTTAGAAGGATGATTCTTAGCCATCTGAGTCTCAGACCAGAGCAAAAGGTTAGGGTTAGAATTAGAGAGGTGTTATTACACGGATGCAGAGTTAGAGAGTAAGCCGCGGATGTTGGTTAAGTCGATAGAAAGCCCGCGTCTGTGTAATCTGCCATCACACCGCACAAAACCACAACAAAAACAACAACAAAACAGACGCCAAAAACGAAAGTTGAATAGATTAAAATTATTCACTCACTATAAAACGTAAATGATTAAAATGCTAAAACGGTATTTACAATATTGTAAAACTGAATAAAAAATCTAGAGTTTAAAACCACGCATTCACAACCTAAACAAATTACGAATAAAAAAATTACTATTCAACATGAAAACTAATATGGTTATAATTAAAATAATATGCAAGCAAATACGTGAGTGTTGTGCACTTTTTAAAATAAAAAAAAAATAGAAACACTAAAAAACTAAAGTTAAAGACGAAGAAAAAAAAATATAACTACTACTATCAAAACTACGGTATTGCACGAATATAAAAACTAACTATGACTATCTAACATAACTAAAAGTTTAAAAAACTAAAATTAAAACAAATAACTTATCTTTTATAAGGATAATAAATTCATTCAAAATTTAAAACCATAATAGTTAAAAACAATTAAAACAGGAGAGCAGTTAATGTACAAACACACTTAATGGGAAAAATAACAACATTATGTTATGAACATTAATCAACCCATTGGAGCTCCGGTAAAACACAACCTATCACATCACAATCTAAACACACTTATTTCGATCTTTTCAAACATTATAACGTTAATCACATTGGAGCTCAGGTACAACACCATCACATCACAGTCTAAAACACATTATTTCGTATCTTTTCTTCAAGAGGAGAGTGTAAGAAAATATACATATTGTATAATAAAGATTAACTCTTTCATCTATTTTTCATGTAATTGTGACAAAGGTATTCTCCTTGAAATTATTATAGTTGCTTATTATAGTTCTAAGCTATTTGTACATTTACGTCTAGATATATATATATTATATATATATATTATAATATATAATATATATATTAATTATTATATTATATATATAATATAATATTATATTATAATATTATATATATATATATATAATATATATTATTTATTAATATGGTCGTGGCAGAATTTTTTTTCGTGGTGGTTGAGATATATATATTATATATATATATAGATTATAATATATATATATAATATATATATATATATATATATACATATATATATATATTATATTATATAATCTTAATTTTTATAAAGCATTAAAATAAATAATAAATATATTTTGAAATGAAAAACAGATCTCTGCTCC
>JABUQX010130241.1:22500-31732 GCA_015478945.1 Trachelipus rathkii
TGCTCTTTTGGTAGATGATGATTTTTCTGTCCCTAACTCTTCTTATATCTTTTCCACTTCTTCCCCTAGGAAGAAAGGGATAGTATATAGGTTACCTATGCAATTAACCCCTAATAATGCTTATGTATGTGATACTGAAGCCATGATCGATAGTGGCGCTAGTAAGAGAATTATTCGTCGCTCCTTTTACAAGAGACTATGCATGGCTTCTCCAAAAAGGGATGAGAGGCCGATTGTACTCCCAGTGGACTTAGATTTAAGATCCATATCGGGTCAAAAATTAAAGGTTTATGGTCTTACTGAATTATATTTAATCTTAAATGGGAAATATTATCTTGCATGCTTTTATATAGTTGATGACTCTTCATCATTCTCTCAAGATGTATTAATTGGGACAGATGTATTAAAAGAGTTGCCCATTTTAATAAACGCTAAGCATGATATAGTGCATGTATGTAATAACTCTGGAAGAAAAGTGCGTGACATGCCGTTAGTCATAAGTGCTATACGTTTTTATTCGAAACGTTCGGATAAACAAAACTCTTTCAATTACATTGAAGGCAGCCTTCCACGTCATGCACATCCTACATATAGTTCACATGGGCATTTAACAAACATGCATAGTCAAAATGATTTTAGAATTAAGGAAAATCATAAATTTAAGGATAATGGCAGATCTTTGAAGGAACCAACTCCTCCAGGTGCTTTTAATCCCCCTGATCAAGGGATTATTGGGACTTAAGGTAGGGATTCTTTTCAAAGACCTTCCTATTTAGATAAGGTTGATTATACAGAAACTTCTGGTACTCCTCCTCGAGGAGACAACACTTCCTTCCTCAGAAAGACCATTTCAGAGAGTCCCATTGATGGAAACTCTGGTGCTCCTTTCCGAGGTAACCTTACTACTAATACACACAGAGAAGGTCTTCACCTTGGATCTTCTTCTGCTGAAGTTTCTAGTGCATCTTTAAGTAATGCACGTGCCGAAGTCTTAAACAGTGGTTTAAGCAATTCTAAAAGTACAGGGAATCTTCCTCTACGAGGAAGGTCGCCTGGAGCCGAAGTCTTAGGTTCAATACCTCCCCGAGGGAGCTTAAGCAATTCTCGTTCGTTACTTAACGGTTACGGTGATAATAAAT
The DNA here is from genome assembly GCA_015478945.1 of Trachelipus rathkii. Lineage (NCBI taxonomy): Eukaryota > Metazoa > Arthropoda > Malacostraca > Isopoda > Trachelipodidae > Trachelipus > Trachelipus rathkii. The sequence goes on from JABUQX010130241.1 coordinate 23,640, forward strand.
CGTGTTCGACGCCTACTAGAGTCTTCCGCGGAAATTATTATAGTCCTCTCGCTGATGAGATGGATCAGGTAAGTTCGAATAAAACAGGTTTAACTTCAGAAGAAGTTATTTTAGAACAAAGAAAGTTATTGGACAACTGTAAGAAACAACAGCACCCAATGGGAAAAAGGGTTCATCAAGATTCTGCTCGTGTTTCAAATAATTTTTCTGGTTATACTGCCACATCTGGAGCTCACTCCAGTATAAAAAGGGCTAAGCTTCAGAAAACTGACACTGCTACAGATTTTGATCAGCATCATCCTTATTCAATTCCCAGAGCTTCTGCTGTACCTCAAATGCCTTCCAATGGTTCCCATAGGGCAATATTGGCCAATTCAAAAGGAGATGCCAAAGGTACAAATTTTGAACAGTTGAAAAATTATGAAAATAATAATAATGATCGATCTTACAACACTTACACTCCTTCAACATTGAATAATAGTGAGAAGAGAGTCCGTTTTTCTAAACATGTCATAAGTAAAGATTTTGATCAGTCGAATTTTTCTCTTCCTGACTCACATTTAAGGCATTATGAGCCTGCTGTGCCTTTCCTGGGTAATAATAGAATCAATCCTCGAGAAAATTTTATAAATGTAGATGATATACAGTCCTCATTTACTCCATATAGCTCAAACACAGGACATAATAGGTCTTGAGTGCCGTTCCTGGCCACTAAAAGAGCTTATTCTAATAAGAATTTCACAAATAATAATTCTTTTCATCATCATGGCCCATCCAGTGGGAGTTATATACCCACAGTACCGTTCCTGGGTTCAAATGGAGCCAATTTTTCAGAAATATCTATAAATGAACAAAGAGATCAACCATACGAACATAGTATACCTGCGGTATATCCTCCTAGAAGAAATAGGGTCCATTTTGATGAAAATGTCCAAAGTCCAGTATTTGATCAGTTCAATTTTCCTCACGATAATTCGTCTCACAGACATCACACTCCTACAGTATCTTATATAGATACGAACAGAGTAAATTATCAAGAAAATTTCAATAATTTGAATGTTCAGAATAGACATTATTCAAAGAATTTTCAAAATAATCCATTTTTAGGACATTACATGCCCTCAGTACCGTTCCTGAGTACTAATACAGCCGATTGTGAGAAAAAAATCTTTAGTGAAGATTCTAACTCTAATCCTTTTTATTATCCTGATTCGTTTAATGGACGTCCCACGGCCATAGGATCATTCCACGACTCAAATAGAGGCGATTTGAGACAAAAAAGCAAAAGTGTAGATTGTGATCAGTTGCCAAAATCTCTTTTAAATTCATTTTTTGAACTACCAATGCCTTAACATACTCTTCAGAGTGAATCAATTCGTTCAAATCCTCTTTTTAAAGCAAATTTACAATGTAGAATTCCTGGTATGTACTCAAATGACATTTCAGAAGTACCAAATGTTGAGATAGATGATGATTTATCATATAAAGTGTACTCTTCCTCTGCTGTTAGGATTTTGATGTACTCTAGGTACATTCTTCCTGTCAAAGTTGAGTCTGATATCCATGCTTCTCCTCCTGAGAACATAGCTCTCATCACTGAAAGTAAAAATGATTTCTTAAATTCAGGTAGTCTTCTTTGGTAATACGTGGTCTACATGTACTGACGGTAATATATTATTGGAATTAGTCAATTTAAGTGCTGATACTATTAATTTTGATAATCACACTTATCTTACAACAGCTTCTCCATTACTTTACAAGCCTAATGAAGCTTCTGCAGATAATGATTTCATAAATGCAGTTACTACTTCTAAAAATCTTTCTGACTCTCAAATTAGAGAAGTTTACCGTGAAATATTGCTTTCAGAGTCTAGTAAAGATTCGAATAAATATGTATTGAATAATCCTTCTCAGTTAGAAGAGATGTTGACCTTTTTAGTCAAGAATAGAGATTCTATTGCACTTGCAGACGATCCTGTTGGACTTTGTAAATTGAATAAATTTTCAATTAAACTTATAGAGGGTAGTCCCCCATATGTGTATACTAGGCCCTATCGTCTTCCGCACAAATACATGGAGATCATCGATGAATGGGTTGAAGACAGCTTAGAGAAAGGCTATATTACTCCCAGTGTTTCTGCCAGTTCATCCCCTCTTCTTCTTATACCGAAAAAGACAGGCGGAAAAATGAGAGTAGTGGTTGACTATAGGAAACTTAACTCCTTCACCATCCCAGATCGATTTCCGTTGCCGAGCATAGCGGAAAGCTTGTCCCTCATCGGCAGCGCGCGCATATTCAGTTGCCTTGACCTCCTTAGTGGGTTTTCACATCTCAGCGTCTCTGAGGATTCTAGACACCTAACTGCCTTCTCTACTACTAGAGGGCACTACGAGTATTTAAGGATGCCTCAGGGAACCTGCAATTCACCCTTTGTCTTCTCTAGAACAATGGAAATGGCTTTGCCCGGTTTGATAGGTGTAGTTTGTCTTTTGTTCATAGATGACATATTATTTTCAGTAAGGATATCCCTACTCATTATTCACACCTTTCTAAGGTCTTTAATGCCTTGAAAATAGCCAACCTTAAAGTAAAGCTTGAGAAATGTTCCTTCTTTAAGAGCAGTGTTACCTTCTTAGGTTTTCAAATCAGTGAAAATGGTTTATCTCCGGATCCAGTTAAACTAGAAGCTTTAAAAGGTTTCAAAATTCCTCAGAATGTCCATGAAGTAAGGGCTTTGCTAGGTTTCTATAACTACTTCAGAAATTTAATTCCCAGGTTTTCAATGATTACACAGCCTCTAACTCTTTTATTAAAGAAAAATGTCACATTTTCTTGGCAGTTAGAGCAACAGACCGCTTATGACACTCTGAAGAAACTTTTACTTATGGATCCTGCTCTTTCTTTTCAAGACTATACTAAACCTTTTATATTAAGTACTGATGCGTCTTCATTTGGCTTCGGTGCTGTCCTATCTCAATTAGATGACAACGGTAGGGAAAAACCTATTGCATTTTCTTCAAAAATGATGAATAAAGCCGAATTAAACTATAGTATTACGGAGCAAGAAGCCTTAGATATAGTACATGGTCTTATTAAATTCAGAACTATCATATTTGGTTATCCCCTAAAGATTTATACTGATCATGCCGCGTTAGTTCATCTATTTCGTCATAAACAATTGTCTAGCAGACTAGAAAGATGGAATTTGAAAATTCAGTCTTTTAAGCCAGATATTATTTATAAAGAAGGTAAATTAAATGTTGTTCCTGATTATCTAAGTAGGAATCCAGTTCCAAATACTGGTCATCTACCTTCTTCTGATGAAGAAGAGGAAGTCATTTCCCCTTCTTCTTCGAATATTACATATTCTCGTGAGACTTCTTCTCCCTCTCGTATTAGTTTTCTTCGTCAAAATCCTATTCCCTTAGCTTTCGCTGATACGAGAATATATCATTTTACAAAAGATGTTCTTTTCCATGAACAAAGAAGAAATCGTAGACTATCAGAAATAATAAATGAGATTGAAAACTCACCTGTTCCTGATAGTTGTCTTCCCCATATCATTATAAATGGTATTCTTTATTTCATTACGAAACAAAATAAGTATTTGATGGAAATTCCAGATTCATTAATATATACTATAATATTTTTGAATCATAACACCTTATCTGCTGGTCATCCCGGTGCTGAACGCACTGAACGTCGAATCAGAGAATTATACACTTTCCATAGGCTATCTGCCTATATTTCGTTCTTCTGTAAACAGTGTGTTTCCTGGATTGAGGTAAAAGGTTCGAAACCTCATCCAGTAGCCATCAATTCTTATCCTCTTCCCTTTTTACCTTTTTCTAGGGTTCATTTAGACACTATAGGTCCCCTTCCTAAATGCAAATATTCCGGTGATAGATATATTCTGGTATTTAAAGACGCTTTAACTCGCTATTGTGAACTTTGCCCAGTCTCAACTCGTGATGGCAAGGTAGTAGCTGAAGCTCTTTTGAATAAAGTCATTGTGAATCATTCTGTTCCAGAAATTTTGGTCAGTGTCAACACGTGGAGTTCACCTCCCAATTCTTTGATGAAGTTTGTAAAACTTGGAACATAAAGAACCGCACTATTTCCGTTCGACATCCTTCGTCTAATACCCTAGTAGAAAGAGAAAATCGTCGTGGAGAAGATTATCTTCGTCAATATGTTTCTTCTAAACAAGACGACTGGAGTAAGTATATTTCTTTTGCTCAAATTGCTTTAAATACTACTTACAACTCTTCTATTGGAAATACACCTCACGTTTTGTTACATTTCTATGTTCGTAGATTACCTTATGACCTTCCTAATTATGTTTCTCCGTTTGTTAATAAGCCCAATCCTCTTATAGATCATCTCTATGACTATAATGCGGAAATGGCCGAACGAGCAGCCTCTATTCGGGACTTAGCTCGTCAAAAACTGCAGAAAGAAAAATTTAGGATCACTCAACAGCTACATTCTAAAGCTCCGATTCGTCCTATTCGTATAGGTGACTATGTCTTTTTACTTGCTGTTAAACCTCCCAACTTATCGCCCAAGCTCTTTAAGAAATGGGTTGGTCCATATTTAGTTGTAGGTGTTCTGAAGAATAACAAATATCAACTTCGTTGTTTAGTTACCAATAAGGAATTTGTGTCACATGTGGACAATTTAAAAATTCTCCCCATGCCTGTTGTAAAAACTGACGACAATTCCTTTTCTTCCCAATGGAAATACTAAAATCCCTTACAAAATGACAGGCGTGTTCCTCCACCTCCGGCCCCTCCACCACCTGCACGTCGTTTTCGACCTAGGCGGGGGGACAATTCAGGTGATGATGATGATGACACACCTGATGAAAATAGTTATACTGAGTATGTGGTATTCAGAGATGCTCCCCAAGCGCCTTAACCGGCAAAGGGACATGAGCATCCACAACGGGAAGCTCCTCAAGCGCCTCACCCGGCACAAGCGTATGAGCGACCACAAGTTGAACAGAGAAGACCTGAAACGTTTCCTATGGCTTAGAGTACTGTCCATCCTGCACCAAGGTTAAGTGTGACTCCTATTTCCCCAGAGTCTTTGCTTCCTCTATCTATACCTTCAACACCGAGACAAATACCACAACCTCAGCATCAACAAACAACACAGAGAATTCCTTCGTCAGGACATTCATCTGTGCAATCCCCCACGAAAAAATTTTAATCCGTTTACTACCTATTCTTTGAGGAGAAACATTTCATAGTTCTCCCGAATTGTCTTCCTCCTACTCCATAGACTGATCTACTTCCTTCATAGTTCACCTTCTTTCTAGAAGATTCTTCTATGCATAATAGTAATCCACCATCTTCACCAGATGATCCTGATAGTGGTGCTATTGCACTACCTCCTCCAATTCGTTATTACGATGAGTATCCGAATGTAGATACATCCCCTTCTTCTCCTGAAGAAGTAAATATTAGAGATGACAGACGTAAAGATCCTTCTTATCGTCCACATCCTCAATATCGTGGTCCTCGGGATGAGATTGCTTAATCATGCTAGACAGCCATCTCCTCCCATGTATCCTGACACTCCTTCTTTCCATGAGATAGATCCTTCTACAATATCTTGGACTCCAAATCCTCGTGTACGTTCTAGGTCTGTTTATGAAGTATTGGAACAATTTCCTTATGATGACTCCCATCCGGAGTTATATCCAAAACTTCCACCAAAACTTCCACCAAAACTTCCTCCGAAGTTACCACCTAAGCTTCCACCCAAGCTTTCACCTAAATTATCTCCTAAATTTACTATTTCTTTACAATATGATACACCTACGTATTCTCAGAGAACTTATCCTAGAAATATATTCTATCCATCTCATTCTACGCCAATTACAGATGTAGATAATATTTCAGGTACTTCAACCAGTACTAAAGGAGATTACAAAAAGAAGGGTGCTATTCCAAAAAGAAGAAAATAACTTAAAAACAATCTATATTTCTATTGATAATTCTACTTTTTGTAGATCCTAATTAGAAATAAAAATAATTAACTAAAATACTATATAATATAATAATAAAAACCCCGGAACATAAAAATCTTTACCGTGTTCCATATTAATGAATTTACAATTCGTTAAGTTGTATATATTGTACATAATTTTTTTTGCTCTCATAAAATTTGAATTTTTATGTTCCACAATTAATTTTTAAGTTTTCGAAGTTATTGGTTTGATAATACTTTGTAAGTCTTACATTACATGTTTGATAACATTGTGTATGTCTTCCATGTTAAGTTTGAAGTTAAAGTTAGTAACAATGTTACGTCTTACTTGTTTAAATTACACTTGCCGTGAGTGTTACTGTCCGTCCTATTAGGTAAATGTTTATCATTGAGTATTTGTGAGTACTACTGTCCGTTCTATTAGGTAATTGTTTAAATTTTAAGATACTTACAATTTGTGAGTTTTCTTGTCTGTGCTATTTATGTACTAGCAGTAACAGTCATTTAGGTTGTATTCGCCTATACGTTTTTATGCTACTTTATATTATAATCTTAACATGTTCCCATGTTATCCTATACAAGAAAAGAAAATAAAAATAGAAAAACTTTGAGAAAATATAAAACAAAAATATATGTTACGGAATTGCATGATTTAATCACTATAGAGTTATGTATCTGCTTTATATGTTACGCTTTAATCGTATTACGTTCTCTTGTCCTGCTTAATTTAGTTTGGATTTTTTTCCTCTGCTTTAAAAGGTTTATGCGCTTTGAGAATTTTCTTTTATATTAAATTCATAATAAATAAAATACACTTTAATAAATTTAAATAAAATGATAAAGCTACTTCCCTTTATTAAAGTTTTGCTTTGTTAACCCTATACTACTTCCCTTTAGCGATTCTTAACTACTGACCGACCGATTGATTGTTTATGGGAAAATTACAGATAACAGCATACACTTTCAATTCTTTTAATATCATCTTTGCAAAATTTTATCGTCAAATCTCCCTAATTAATTTTAGAGTATTGGAATTAAAAAGGTTAGAGTATATTTGATTGACCAACAAAATAATTAAAATGAAAATTTTAATTAATAAATTTCCCATATGTTTTAATGTAAAGAAGGGAGCTTGTATAAAGTCACAATTGCTCCAGTGACTTTTATTCGAGTCAATCAAATATAAGTCTCCATTTCACGGTCAAACTGAATCCTTAGTTACTGAGTTAGTTTCTTCGGCGGTTGTCATGAATTGTGATATCTGTTATTATAAATTATATGCATATTATTTTATTTTTGAAATAGGTTAGGCCTTTACATTTCAGTGCCTATTTAAAATTTGTATTTAACATTAAGATAGTGATTGACATTCTTCACTTTTCTAAAATATATAGCATTGCCATCCATTATATATTAGATGAAATATTAGCACTGTTGCCTCCCTTGAAAGATTCTTTAATAAACAATTTATCGGTAAGTTTAACTAAATTGTTTATTATGCATTGTATATGTATCTATATACGAAATGTAAATATGAATATAATGCATATCATAATTTTAAATGGTAAATATCAAATTCCAATGGTATCTACATATTATATGCATCTATATGGATTATATATAAATGTGAATACATATGTAATACCTATTGTTTATTGTACCAATATTCAGGATATTCACCTTTTCTTTCTAAATTGTAGCTATGTTGTGCTCAAGATCATATTGTGATAATTTTGTAATTGACACGATTAATCTTTAGAGTTAAAGAAATAAATCAGAGTTGTTTTGGAATATTAATTGACTACAGGAATAGAGATATTAAAGTGCATTAAAACTAACTTCTTTATATCATATATTTTATTGTTATAAGCAGTAAAATAAGGAATTATACTGTTAATTATAAACGTTTGTATTTTTACCCTAAAAGCGGTGCTACAGTTTAAATATAGCCCATATATACATATATATATATATATATATATATATATATATATATATATATATATATATATATTGAAGCGGCGCACGAAAATTTGGTAGGCCCGTACGTAGATGAAATCAGTTAAACACCCAACTATTTTTCAATCAAGTAAAA